>CM035806.1:21537570-21637570 GCA_020466095.1 Chlorops oryzae | reverse complement strand
TGCGCCTAAATGAAACATATTTTTCGATAATCAAAACTTACATATTAATCAACATAGATTAATCAAAATCTCCTAAAATATTTGTGTCACAATTCGTCCCATACAATTTATCCATGATGAGATCCAATAAGAAAGAGTTGATTCGCCTAAAAAAAATCTCTGGAGAGGTTACTCCACTAGCGTACCGGAAATTCTCCTAAACTTTGATGGGATTCCATCTCAACATTTGTTGCCTAAAATAGTATGCCCAATATGGTACAATAGTTCCTCTGGTGAACGCAGTGCCACGAACAGTCAGTGTTCGAACCTTTACCGGATAAATGACCATAAATTATGAAGTGAATGAGAATTGCAGTGAATAATGTGTGCGCTGGAGACAGGAGAACAAAGAAGAATTTCGGCATTGTAGCATTGGAAAAAAAAGTGCGAAAATAGGTCCCTTTGACTTCTGAAAAATTAAAGAATAATTCATTCTGTAGGTTCACATGATTCCGAAGTAGATATGAATTTGAGTGCTCAGAACTTCGTTCCGCTTTTTTCGCAATGGCTTGACAGAGCTCATCATCATCAATTCATCTAACGATATTGAATGGAAAAATTCTAGAGCTCAGCAGAGTGTACCATAGCAACAGGTTCAAGTATTACTACCTTCAAGGTCACCGTAATCTATGTATGATCAACTCTCTCTCTCTCTCCCTGCCTCAGTGTCTGTGAATTCAACGAAAACAATTATTCGGAGTATTTAAGTTGATCTTGCATTAGAGACGATCACTCCGAAAAATTCCCACTTTCAACCATGTCATTAATTATAATTAATGCTAGCTCACGATTATTTTCGTCATTTATTTTTCCAGCGAAATATTTGCAACAATGACGGATTAACCCATTTCTGCTCACTTTGCTCATGCAATTACACATGAAAAATTTGCAAATTTTCGGAATTTAGATACTTTGCTTATTATTTTGCCGATATTCAATTTTTCTTTTCTTTTAAATTTCAACAATCCTTTGACCCGTGCAGCAGTTCGGTTCGCGGGCACAGTTCCAGTTCGAACATGTCTCGGCTCTTAACGGGTTAATGTTGTGTACCTATTCGGAATAACTTTGGCTCTTTAAGGTGAAATTATTCATGAACATCTTTGGATCTCCTCAAAAGATTTTCCCTCGACTTAATCGTCGAAGTGCATTGTGTGCCCCGAAATTGGCATTTAACGATTTCAACTCATTGAATATTGTGCCGCTACCGATCGATACGTGGCACTGTTGCCAGATTTTTAAGGGGAATACCTATTCCCCTGAATGTCTAAATGTCTCAAAACAAGGCCAAAATTCATTAAAATTTCATTTTTGAATCTTCTAAAATCAAAAACTTGGTCGCATAAGGTCCCATAAAATTTTCCCTGACTACTTTTCTGCGCTAAGACTCCACTAACGATCAAAAATATCTACTAATTTAGAGGAGATTCCCTTAAACTTGCAACAAGTGCACTGCAAAAAAAAAATAATAATAATCGATTTCCTTATCACTTTCCTTGTGTATAAGGTTTTACCTTGAAGGAGTTGGCCTGAGGGGAGTGTAGCCCTCAATTGGCCCTCAATTAATGATAATGATGAACTTTTAAGGTTTGAAGTTCAAGATTTACAGTTCCAATATTCAATGCACGTTTTAAATGACCCAGTCCAAAAATAAACGACTCGAAATGAATAAAACTCGTTATTTCCCAGCAACAACAACACCAGCTTTTCGGTGATAAATGACTCAAACAATTTTAAATTGGCATGTCACAAGCAAAATTACTCCGATCGAATAAAAATTTTTTTGTCAATTTGTAAAAAGAAAATATTCCATTCAACTTACAGACCTCCTCCGGCAGCCGCGCACCCCGCCATTCGGGCCGCAATTGTAAGCACGTGTAGGTTTCGATAATTTAGCTCTGACCTTGAGTGAAAAGTTAATATCAATTTTGCATTTCGAACATAAAAAGTTCTCGAAATCGGCCCGATTCGATGCGATTCGTTGCGTTCCGTTCGTTCCGTCCCGCCCAAGTCCGATTCCGGGTCCATTGGATGCGATCCGATCTGATTTCGATCTGATCCGATCGTGAAGAGGATCTCATATAATATACGACGGCAAGATTTTCCATACTCATAATTGATTTTGAGTGTAAAGCTTTACTCTTTCATGTCTCGACTACCGACGACTTTTAAGCATTTTCATATTGAAAGTGAAATCATTTTTAATTGAAAACCAATTGTGGCACATCAAAGGCATGGAGTGCTGGATGACTGGATGGCTGATGGCTGGATGGCTGAATGGCTGGATGACTGAAATGGCCGAATGCCGGCATCTGAGTATTCTGCGTCGTTTGAGCAGTCGATTCATTTCCTTTTCATAATAATTTTTCCCATTTTCGTCTTTCGACGATCGTCTTCGATTTTTTGTCTTTTTGTTTTATGTTTTATGTTTTTTGTGTTTTTGTTTTTTGTTTTTCGTTTCCATTTTTCGATTTCGATTTCGTTTTTGCTTTGTCTTGGCTCAGCTCGCGCCTAAAGTGCCTGCCATGACTTGCAAATGCATGGGCACTTGAAGGCACAAAATGCAGTGGAAAAATTTTCCTTCAATTCCATCGTGGAGAAGAATCGAGAAGAGTGGGAGAAGAGAATACACTTTTAGGCATTATGTGAAATGGCCACTGTGCCTCCGCTATGCATGTACAATCGTGTATGCTTAAGATTTTGAAGTAGAGGTTCTATCAAAATTAAAAAGTAAAATCCATTGATCTATAAATTACGGATAAAAGCTTGAGGTCTCTGAACTGAAATTCTCTGAACTGAACTGAATTGAACTGAATTGAATTAATAAAATTGAATATGAATCCAAAAAAAAAAAAAAAAAAAACAAAACGTACGAAAATGTGAAATGGGCGTTCCAGAAAACCCAAGATCCTATCTCTCCTCTTTTTTTTTTTTAAACGTAATTTTTGTATGACATCATAATGACATGTGAATTTCGAACTTTATCGCTCGAACGTCCGCTATAATCATTGTTTTTAATCTTCCTTCGGGAGAATGGAAAATTGAAATTCCGAAAATACACATGCATATATCACTCAAATATACATGTGTATGTATGTCCGTATGTACTCTCTAAATAAAATGTTATTTTGAATGGCATAATCGTCTTAGCAGAGATAACAATGCGCAGTTTTTATTGCGTTTTTATTGCACCATTTTGCAGCTCACATAATTGGAGAAATCGGAATACTTGAAGCGGAGTCTGCAAATATAATTTCATAATTTTCAAAATAATAATATTGCACAATTCCCGGGGAAAATGTTCGAGTGCACCCCTTTTGCAGTGCGAGAGCTCACGAAGCTCAAAATGGGCAAAATCTCAACCAAAGTATAGTAATAATAACGGTGCCCGATCCAGATTCTTCACTACTTGGGTTAAAAACAATATTACATATTATTAAAGCGATTGTCTTCCAATAAGGATATCACATCAAAACGTCATTTTTATAAGAATGTCACATAGTTTGATTGATATGGTCATCTTATTATTTGACTATATCAAGTAGTTTTCCATATTCTTCAACAGAAATAATAAGATATTCACATGAAATATATGAGGATATCTATTAAAATGATTCAATAAGATTCTCTCTATGCATTCAATGAGTTTTTCTCTATGGAAAAAGCACATCGTTCATATAGTTTAAGCAGATTTCTCTATAAAATCGCTCAATAAGGGGATCTTATCGATTTTATGTGGTCATATTTTTCTGTGTGTAACAGCGCCGCCTGAATAATAATAATAATAATGATAGATTATTTATAATAATGACTTCGAGTTCATATAAAAAATTTCGCTGACAGATTGCCAGACCGATGTCAAGGTATCTCAAGAGATTTGGGAAGCAAGGTGAAAGGTCCCAAATCGGATGGAACGAAGGGAACCCAAAGAAGCATCCCATAGTCCGAGCCATCAGTCGAAACTCGGTCTTAGCCTACCTCAGCATTGATAAGGTGGGCTAGCGCCTCTTCAAGCCACCAGCTATTTAATATACATAGTCACATACATACATACAAACATAAATACATCCATATGTACCCTGCAGTAATATGGACTGACCCAACCGGTCCCGGATTTTGACCGGTTTGAAGGCCAGCCCTTCTTAGGAAATTTGAACAGCTCATTGCTGCAGGGTACCTTGTAGTTATAAAATGGTTCCGGTGTAAAAACAGACCGGACGTAGGTCGGTCCATTTAAGGCCGACCGCAAATTTATATGAAATTTATACGAAACGCGACCGGTCTAGGGTCAACCACTATCGGATTCATGCTCGTCTAGTCCCAAAATAAGCGTTGTTGGGTGAGTTCAGACAAAGGGATTCAACCGTGACCAAATTCCGGTTGTTTTTCAATGATAGCCCTATGTTAATAGCGTCGAGTTGAATGTATCGAAAGGCGACCGGTTCGGGCAGCTTTAAGACCGACCCGCGGTCGACCTAGGGCCGGTCCCATTTACTGCAGGGTACATACATACGTACATCCATCCATACATACATACATACACCCGGTTCTCTGTCAACATGGTCTTTTTTACACGATTTTGGAAAAACGCGGTTCACCAAAAAGAAAAAAAAAATTTTTTTTACACGAAATGTCCCCGAATTTAACATAAGCTACGTACCTATATATTTACAATATTTGATTTTCACGGATCGATCTACCTTGTAAAAAGAGGTGTATACGTATGTATTTACATATATAGCATATGTAAAACGTATCAAAAAATTGTCATTGGTATTATTTTTCATTCGATTTTTTCATTGTTATTCCTGTCCCTGGGACGGTTTTAAGACGCCCTTGATACGGCCTGAATTGCAAGATCTAAGATATGAGGAAATTCTTATCTCCCACAACAAAAAGAACGCTCCCCGTACTTTCCACATTTTCCCCACATTTCTTACATTCCGTTGAACATAACCGGCTAAAAGTGGATATTCATCATTCTAACATTAAAAAAAAAATACTTAAATATATTTAAAAAAAATAAAAATAAACACATTTCGAGTTAAAAGCTTTTCGGACTAATTCCGCTGGATCCACGTAGTCGAATTTCTCATCTTCTTACTTCTTATCTGCGACTTTCGCATGACATTTATCTCAAGTCATAAGCAAACTTTCATGATGAGTTCTTTTAAAAACAAAAAACAAAACAAAAACGAATTCTACGCAAATGAAAAGATTTTAATAATCAAACAACAACAATTTTGACGGCTTTTCATGCTAAACAAAAAAAATGTTGGCCTCACTCTTTGCATACACCTACTTGATTTCCTGGAATTTTTGAGTAACTAATTTTAGCAAAAAAAAAAAAATGCACATGATCAAAAGTTTTACATATATACATACATACGTCAAACGCTTACCGTACACGAGTTGCATCAGACGCGGACCCGAAGTGAGCCGCAGGCGCAGAGGCCGACGCAGACGCGGACGAGGGCCACAAATGGCTTTAATAACTACAAGTTAATGGGTTTATTTTGCTCCTACATATGGGCCGGCCGGTTGGTATACAATAAAAGCCATATGAAACGATCGTTACGGGCTCCCTGTCAATGGATGCGATGCGATAAGCACGATAAGCGAAGCAGCCAATGACTCACAGACTCACACAGTTGAGCAATTGTCGTGACAATAATAAAAATTAAGAATTTGCCAAAGGAAAAGTGTTGCGGTGATTTTTTCACATGCGATCGCATACGATCGCAAACGTACATATGTACATATGTATGCATGCATGTATTAATGCTTACCTTGCAAAAACGGGGGACAAAAAAAAAAAAAAAAAAAAAAAACAGAAAAAAGAAGAAAAGAAAAAAATATGGTAGGAGTGTCAATGTCCCACTTTATGGGCAATCATGCGAGTTATCTAATAAAACGAACGAACTCGAAAGCAATTATCGCGTCAATGAGCCATGACGTGACCAGCCAGACAGTAGGTATAGCTGGAAGCGAAAAACCCCAACCGACTTCAGTTCGAGTTGTGTTAATAAAAAATTATATACCTACATATGTGTAGCATGTATGTATTTATAAATATTCATGTAACATTTACATACATATCTAGTGATATTTGTCCGTTGGGACATCAGCTTTTTTGGCAATACCTTGCCATCAGCTGAACGCACATCGTCCGTGAACCATTTATGCCATCGGGACCGCGGTAGGGGGGAACAGCGGCATGGCCAGGGACAGGGACAGGCCGAGCACAGTTCAACGCGGATGATCACAAAAATTGGAATTATAATTATGCTTCCAATCAAATAAATCGCAGCGACACAGTCCTTTGTGAAACCATTGAAACGATTTGGAATAAGCCAATTAATAACGAACATAATTAATTGGGCCCATAGGCGCACACAATTTTCACAGTGACGAAGTCAAACAACCAAAACGAAAGAAAAAAAAAAACAAACCCCAAAAATAAAGCCCCTCTTTTCTGACGCAATTGAAGCAATTAATTGCCAAATTCCAATCGCTAATTTCGATTTGTAGTCTCGTGTGAGAGTACATTGGATACGCAAAGCTAATTAACATACATATGTATGTACGTATGTATATTTTTTTTGACAGCTATTCTGAGATTGGATTCAGATGTATGTATGTTCGGATAAGTACCCATACATACATTATCAAACTATGACTGATAATTCATCAGTCACTATTTTCCGTCACCGTCACTATGAAAATGTAACATGCCAATGTATTCCCTATGGACATTTGTATGAGCTATTTTCGAGCGACATACAGTTGACGATTGAATGTGATGCTGTAGAGGCAGCTCATTAGCTATACTACGTAAATGGAAAGCGCGCACAGGGCTCGGATGGCTCAGTGTGAAGAGTTTGGCCTAGCGACCTGGAGACCCTGTTCGAATCTCGCTGGGCGGGTGCCAATTTTTTTTTTTTTTTTAATTATAGGTATTTACAGGCTTTAAAAAAATTTTTTTTTGCGATAAAATTGGGAAAATTTAGTTATTGAAAATATATTTCATGAGAATTTTCGCACGGACTGTGAAAGCATTCACGAGAATTCAGAATGGAAACTTTTTTTCTCTCTTCTCACCCATAAGATTCCATAATAATAATCCTCCGAATTTTACAATTTTCTCGCCTGCCCTGCGATTCGAACACGAGCCTTCGGATTGATGATCGGACATGCTAACCATTACGCTACGGAGCCTTCTGATTCTCGTGCAGCAAATTCATTTTATGAATGCTCAAGAAAATTGAACTGTGGACCTCCTCGTTGACCATGTCTATAGAATGACAGTGGTGACGCTGGGGTCAATTTGCCCCGCATTTACTGCAGGGTACCAACAATACATACATAAACATAACTCGATAATTCACAGAAACGACTTTTCGCGTTAATGGGAAAAGTAAATGATGAAATTCCCTCATGTTTTGGTTGATCTTTTTGCGATTCATTGAATATATTCGCTTTGAATTGCACTGACAGTTGGACTAAGAACTTAAAGCAACACGATTTTCAGGATAATTTTAGGGATAGCTTATAAGTTTAGCCAACTTGACGATTTTACTTAGGGAGCGTTCAAGTATTACGTAACGCAATTTTTGAAGATTTTTAAATCCCCTCCCACCCATATCTCGCATGTAAGACATCGTAACTTTTTACAATACACCCCACCCCCCGCCTAATTGCGTTACGTAATACTTGAACGCTCCCTTACACTTACACTGAAAACAATTAAATACCCTGCAGTAATGAGCCGGTCAGTTTTCTAAGAAGGACTGGCCTTTGACCGGTCCAAACCCTACCGGTTAAATTATGGCAGTTCGCTCCATCGAATTCGGCTAGCCGGCGGTCGGTAATAAAGGGGTTAGTTTATGGTTAGTCTGTAAATGACACTTTCATTAATTTAGAATATATAAGTATAAGAAATTTGTTGCTTATTTTTCTCATTTGACTATCTAAAACCATACAAAATTACGACAATTGATCCCAAAAAAAAAAAAACTAGCCTATGATCAGCCGCTTTGCGGACTAGTCCCTCCCCTAGGACAGGCCCATGTTAAAAAGGTCAGTTGAATACATTAGAAGTGGAATTATGAGGGGACTAGTACCGGTAACATGAAGGACTGACCGAAAACTACACTTGGGTCAGTCCATATTACTGCAGGGTATCTACATTTGTATGGATGTATCTATGTATGTATTCAGTTATAATTTTTAAAGGTTTTTTATCACAATCAACTCTTTTTTGAGTTGCTTTTCTGATTGAAATAATTAAAAATATGCGCTCGTTTTCTGATCACAAATGATATGCAAATATGTCGGGAGAAAATGGAGCCACTATTGCCAGATTGTCAAGGGGAATAATCACCTGAATGTCTCAAAAAAGGTTCAAAATTCCCAAAAATTTAGTTTTGTAATCTTCTTAAATCAAAAACCTGGTCCCATAAAATCCCACTTTTCTGCCCTAAGACTCCACTAAAGATCATAAATGTCTTGAAATTTAGGGTAGATTCCCCTAAACTGGCAACAATGAATGGAACCCTAGAGTGATATTTGTTAAGCTATGCGAAGCAGCCTTCCCTTTGATACAATCAACATTTCTTCAGCTTCAGCTAACATCCTAAGTTCTAGAATTAAGGCTTGTCCATATTCTTGCATATATATATAAATATATTCTTTTTTAACTTTAAGGGCCGTTTTCTCATCTTTTTTTTTATCTGTTAGTTAAATTATCCTGGTGATAATTTCATACAAATTTGATTAATAAGTCAAAGAAATTGAAATTTAACTGGCAGATAGAGCTTAAAAGTAGGATAAGAAAACCGCCCTAGGTATGATTTATGGCTATGAATAAAAAAAATTGAAAACATTTGATATCTATCATTTTTGAGTCCTTTTCGAGCCATATTTGATATCATACGTAGTTACGTCCTTTTCGAGTCATATATTGAGTGAAATATGGCTATGCCAGCTTGAATAATCACAGATTAATACGCTGCAGGATTGATTGGATTAATTAGATTGGAGATAGCTCAACATTTTCCTTCAATAGAACTTTTTTTTTTTTTTTTTGGAAGAAGAGGAATATCAATGAGTCATTTTCGAGCCTTCTGTCTATCGCGCACGAGATGAAGTTCTTTTGAATCATCAAGAGGGCTCGAAAAAAGATTCATAAAATAAATTTTCTGATTAGAGTTGTAAAGTATCGTTACTATTCGGTAAAAAGTAACGACCACTGTAGTCAGTAATCAATAACGTCTCGTTACTGATGGAAGTATCTCGTTACTAGTACTTTTTTTCAGTACTAAAAAAATGGGTCCGCCAAACAGTATGGTAGTAGAGTGAGTTGAGTTGATATTTGATTACTAACAACTGAATGAAGAGTCAAAGAGCATGAAAGAGTTTTGATTACTTTATTAACCTTGAGTTCATTTAGAACTATAGCTGCAACTTCGTCCAAACTTTGGCGCAAGCCACCATGTTTTGGTGAAAAAGTTAAAGATTGGTGAATCACGCCATAGCTCAGACTATAATTTGGTGAACCACGTAATAGCTTTTGGCCGAAGTTGCAGCTATAGTTCTATATACATGAGTTATTCAATGAATGAATGAACAATATTTAGAAAAATTGAACGAGTACTAAGTAACGAGTAATTAGTAACGATTACTTCACCAAAAATAACGAATACACCCGAGTAGTGTAAATTTTTGAATTTTTACAGCTCTATTTCTGATATAAAAAAATCTTCCAAATGAAAGCTGGGTACGCCAAATATAAAATACTGTGTGAACATAATATGAATTTGAATGAAAAGTTGTGTTTTTTTTTTTTTTGTTTTTGTCTTTTTGTCTTTTAATTTCAGCGATCATTTCGGTTTCAATGCCGAAAATATATAGCCATAAAATTGAAAAATAAAACACACTTTTTCTTTTGAAGTTCTCACAGATTTTCCCTTGATTTTACTAAAAAAAAAAAATTAATTAAAAAAATCATTTATTACCGTTTTGACATACTTTTCGCTTCATTAATTTGAAAATGTTTTCAATAAATGCTTTTTTACTCTAAGCATTTCATATAAAATAATCAGAGTAGAACATGAATAACTGATTTGCATGAATTGAACTTTAGCGAACTCATTAAAAATTCCAAAAACAACAAAAAAAAAATTCCAAAAAAAGAGTCAATTGGCCTCATAGAAGAACTCGAACTGAAGCATACATACATACACACATACGCCTAAATACAAACATACATGCATATATAAATAACTAAATAACGGGAAAATGCAAATTTTGAATTATTTCAAGCGAAAGTTTTCGCCCCACGAAGAAGGGGGCGCAGGGCGCAACAAACCAAAAAAAAAAAAAAAAAGAGAGTTGCTGTTAACCAGCAACAAATTCGTACACGGGGATATACATACATACAATTTTGGTTCAGGCGAGCTGATCTTTCCGTTCGTAATTTTGAATGAAATTCTTTCATTTGTTCCTTTCTCTTTATTTTCCGCTCACGTTCTAGGCGCTCACCTATCAAACTTGCTATACATATAAATGCACATATGTATACATACGATGCGTATGCACTTAAAAATAGGCAATTCGTATAAACAATAGAAAAAAAATTGCATCGCTCCTCCGCACACTCTCAGTTAATGCAACTCATTTAGCCCTAGAGCAAAATTTTACACTGTCAGTCGAAAGTAAATGCTCGCACCGATATCTACATGTTCATCCGCCGCCAGTACTAAGTAGTGACCAACTGTACCCGTGCCATTGCATTCTCCTATTGACACTTTGTATGGGCATATGTTCGACCGGACACCAGTTGACAATTGAACTAGTGATGCAGTAGAGGCAGTGCATTGGCTAAATTTGACGTAAATTTGACCCGAGGTACTCGACTTCAAATCGCGATCGGGCGATTGCCGATACTTTTTTTCATAAGTAGATAATCTCACCCATATTCTCAATAATATTTCACGTGAACTTTTCCTCCAGCTCCAATAGAAATTTGTATTGAAACTTGTAGAAAAGTTCACGTGAAATATTATTCAGAATAGGGATGAATATTATGGGTACCTAACAGACTTAAAAAAAATTTTTTGTGCGAAAAAATTAAAAAAAATTAAGTTATTAAAAATAAAAATCAAAGGAATTTTCGCACGAAGCTGTGAAAGCATTCACGAGAAATCAGGACGGAAACTTTTCTTTCTCTCTTCTCACCAATTGGAATAATCCTCCGAATTTTACAATTTTTCCGCTTCTTCTCGCCTGTCCTGGGATTCGAACACGAGCCTTTGGATTGATGATCGGACATGCTAATCATTACCCTACGGAGCCTTCTGAGCCTTTTCGCGCAGCAAATTAATAACATGCAAATTGAACTGTAGACCTCCTCGTTGACCATGTCGATAGAATGACAGTGGTGACAAAGTGTTCAATTAGCCCCACATTTCCTGCAGGGTATGTACAATGCACATGTGGAGTGGAAAACATACTGACAGGCGAACCGAATCGAGTTCATGGGCACATTTTGAGATGAACGTGTTTATTTTTATTTAATATTTTTTTATGCGCTGCTTTGCGGTTTCCCCAAATCTGTCGAACACCTTTGCCTACCCCATACCCAAAAAAAATATATAAAAAAACAAATCCACCTGAAACAAGTAACTTTCAAAAATTGGACGGCACGATGGAATTTAAATTTAGAATCCAAGTTCCTTTTTTGGCGCGGTGCACTTATGAATTCAAATCGAAAACGGTTGCGTTGCGTTGCGTTGGGTTGGGCTTCTTGGACAGGCCTTTAAAATGTTCCGACCCGAAACTATTGCTGTTGATAATGTCAAAGTTTCCCACATCATGTGGTGAATTCTCTGGGCGTGTTTAAGTATGTATGTATTTCGAGAGAGCCATGTATGTAGTAGGTACATTGTTAATAATGGCAACGATGTACCGCAATCCTTAAACCACGCTCTGAGTTCGGGGCCTCAGTTCCCATACAGTATTATCTTGTACGTTCACAAATGATTAAGAGCCGAATGTGTGACATCATAAATGCCATTGAACTTTCGGCATAGCAACGGTCTTCATACATACATGCATATATAATTCGCTTTCTAATGAGAACACATTGTTTCCAACCGAAAATTATTCCTTTCCGATACTGCGTCTGGTATCCATCAAACTTATTCAAAAAAAAAATAAAAAAATAAAATAAAAAAACAAATAAAGTAAAATAAAACAAAATAAAATTAAAACAAAATAAAAATAAAAATAAAAGACAAAAAAACAATAAAAACATGCGTAGTCTTGATTGTAGTAGAAAATTAAGAAATAACAATTCTCGATCGCCCTCGATGGCAGTATAGTAGATACTTGGACTTCAACTTCTACTTCGACTTCTGCATCGGAACATTCATGATACAGGCATATGTACGTACATACATATGTACATAATTACGAGAAAAAATCGATCACTACAGATTGATCAATCGCGCGCTCCAATGATGCTGAATGTTGGAATGTTCATTGCGCACTTTTGCTTTACAGCAACTCGAAACGTTGCGAGAATATTAAATGAACTGAATTAAAAACTTTAAAGAAATAATTTGCCGGCATCAAACAAACAAACACACACACACACACACACAGATGTAGCAGTTCATCCCCAGCAGCGTAAATGGGATTAATGAACCTCAAAGCGAGTACTCTTAAAATACTCCCTGCCCGAGTACTCCCAATAGAACAGATTGACCTATGAAAGTCGAATACACTAAAGTTTACTGCCTTTGAGATCGAAGGTGGATGAATTCGTTCATTAATGTACGCTTGCTGTTTAAGATTCTCGCTCAGCATCCGCGTGGGTCGGGATTCGATCCCTGGCTCGGGTGAGAAGAATTTTTATATTTTTATTTCAAGGTTTTTTTTATGTTCATATTTTCATTTATTTTTTTAATAGTAGGTAGGTAGGTAGGTTGAAGTGGCTGCCACTTAGGCCGTTAATCGGCCCATTGTGATACCATGGAGGTTTTCTTGTGTGTTGTGTGAGTGTATATGTCTTATTATGTAGTGTGCCCCTAACATGCGATTTTTGAAAAACCAGTGCTAGGCTTGGAACATTACACTCCGTTTCGCCTGTGCCGGTAGTCGAACCTCGGACCCTGGGATCAAGAGCATAGCACGCATCCCCTACGCTATCCCAGAGCCACTTTTTTAATAGTAAATTTTGAAACAAAAAAAGTTTTTTTCCTAAAATTGTAAGTATTTTTCTTTAATATTTTAATTTTTTTAAATATTCATTTTTCAATTAAAAATTGTTTGTTGTGATAAATCTTAAACGCGCATTTCACAAAAATTTGGGCAACCAAAAACTCAAGTTAGCGTTTTGACAAACACATTAAATTTGCATGTTTAGCGTAAGGGTTAAGACGCTGACTTACCTACCAACCCAGAGATCAGCGGTGGTTCGAGGTTCAGCCGAGGCGAGAAATTTAAAAAAGAAGTAAGAAAATTAAAAGTTTTTAATATAAAGAAAAAAGCAAAGCAAAGAAGAGAAAATAAACAAAATAATTTAAAAAAAAACTTTTTTTTTCATAATAAGCAGAAATACTCCTTTTGGGAGTAGTCTTGAAGTACTCGCTTTTGTACCTAAATAGCGAGTAATTGTTTTGCAATGTCAGCTCAATGTTAAAAAAGACAGTTCAAAGCATTGGTTGGCAAATCAAGAGGGAGTACTAGCACTCCTTTTGGGAGTACTCTACGATTACTCTAGCAGTACTCGCATTCGCTGCTGGGTCTATTAGAAACAATAAATCAAGCCGAACACATACGATCGCGGATGAAGAGTAAAACAAACAAAAAAAAAAAAAAAAAACACAAAAAATATAATTCATTTCGACTCTTAGGTGCCCATCTGGCTGGCCGGTTCATAGTCGTTGTGGTTATTAATGTTGTAAACGTTGAAAAACTGACAATTGGCAGTCGAGTCGCAACAAGGTGAGCTCGGCCCGGTCTATGCCGAACTTGTTACCGATGGCTATGGCGATGGCGATGATGTTGACGCTTTTGATTGCAATTTAGCCGCAATGCGGTTTCAATTGCATTTA
This sequence comes from Chlorops oryzae, assembly GCA_020466095.1. Taxonomy (NCBI): domain Eukaryota; kingdom Metazoa; phylum Arthropoda; class Insecta; order Diptera; family Chloropidae; genus Chlorops; species Chlorops oryzae. Next base: position 21,623,414 of record CM035806.1, on the reverse strand, counting down.
ATTTTAGCTCTCGCATTTAAGCTAACTAGATGTTGGCCTGTTGCTTTAGCAGCCAGTTGGGCGACTCCTATTTGAAAAATTTACACGTGGTTGTTTTACTTTATTCAAGAGCCGCCGCGCCGCGCCGCGATCCCGTTGGGGCCCCCAGCCGCAGCCGCAGCCGTTGCGATTGATCTGATCTTTGTTGTTGATCGTTTTCGTGCCACTGCATTTGAAGTGATCGGTTTCTCATTAGTTCAATTGAAAGGAAAACAAATTCAGTTTAACAAGATTTAACCGGTTCTCTGATCAATTCGAACAACAACAACAACAACAAGAGCAATGAGCACAGTGTCTGCACAGGCTTGAGTATGAATTTTTATTTTTATTTTAATTTTCTTTTTTTTACTTTTCTTTATTTTTCTTTTGTTAATTTCGACCGCCTTGATTTATGCATGAAAAACAATTAAAGTTAATTGAGGAAATTGAAGTTTAAGACATTTAAGATTGGTCAAAGAAAACATAAAAGCCATTATGGCATAATTACGAGTTAAGGCTTTATCAATTCGACATCTCTATATGAAGGCATCGGCGTTACCAGACGTCCCACTAAATGCTTTTTGGCCTTCAAAGTGGAGTGGAAAACCAACAATTTCATATAAATACAATGTAATCTCTATAGCTCGAATGTCAAGGAAAATGCAAAAAAAAAAAAAAAAAAAATCGAGTTTTCGAACTTAACTTTAGAATAACCGGACACCTCTGTTAAGCGGACTTATTTTTCGGTTCCGTAGGTGTCCGCTTAAGAGAGAGTACCTACACTGTATGTCTTTTTCATTGTAAATAGCTGCACTATGAATTTCAGTCCATCGGGCATAACCGTTTTCGATTTACTCCGGCCAAAGAATGGCCATACTCATTAATATCGTGAAGTAAAACGATGAAGGTTATCGTTTTGAATGCAACACTGCGAGTCCGAATACATACTTGTAATTGTCGTATGCGTTCAAGTAGCGAAAGTAAGCCAAAGAAATTCTTTGTTTTTTCTACATGTGTTTGGTATAGGAAATTTACTTGCTGCTTTAGAGCGTAGAGCCCTTTAGAACGTAGAGTCGTCCTAAAACAGAAAATTATATAAAACTCCCAGAACAATAAGTAAGAAAAAAGTGTATATGAATAAATATTCAAAATATATTTGGCAGGGGGCTTTTTGGGGAAAGTCTGCATCGATTGAAGTGTTTCCCGAATTAAACAAAAAAAATCCCTCCTCGCAAGAAAAATTGATCTGGCAACGCTGGTAGAAATACGAATATGTATGTACTTTTAAAAAGTTTTTTCATCACGGCGTAGGCTTTCCTTTTGTTTCTTGATTGCCTAATCGGGTGTAGTCAATTCGCACCGACATCTTCAAAACAGTCACAACTCCAAAAAAAAAATTTTTTTAATAAAAACAACGAGATTCCAAGAGCTTCATATAAGAATTGTTTGTTGAAATTGTTGTTGGGAAAAAGTAGGTTTTTGAGTTGTGTCTCTTTTTTAAAAAAAAAATGTTCGTGCATTTAACAAAGGACGTAAATCGAGTCGACCGGTGAATAGAATGAATGATTAAGATCCATTGAATATTTTAGCACAAAAATGGTTGGATTTCTAATTGTGTCTCTTTTGTAAACGGGCTTGTGCAAATATTCCCATTTGTACCTGAACTGTTGAAAAAGAGGAGAACCTACAGTGAATATCGGGTTTTTTATTTAAGTACCCATGCTTCTACTTTCGGACGGGCATACAATAGTAGAGTTGTTATTGGAATTCATTTGGAACGAACTTCAAGTCGCTGCGTGCGCGTGTATCGAATTTATTTGCTGCAAAAGTGAATGACATTTGCATTCAAAAAAAAAAAAAAAAAAAACACAAAGTTTTGCCTTTAAGAACTTGTTATCAATTGCACGTACAATAAATTCGAATTGAATTTTCGAACTTCATGCAACAGCGCCCGTTGCTGCGATATTGTTTAGACGCATGAATTAGCATGCAACCAAAATGCAGCTTTAAGCAGCAATGACATCTGCTGGCTTATTCATGTCACGTATACGGCTGGGTGTCCCATAACAAAATGCGTCAACAGTTGCAGCAACGACACACCCAACGACACCCCCACCTCCCCCCTCCCCCTCCCAGCTCATTATCAAAGCGTGTAGAATGCATGGCAACAACGCCAAAGCCAACAGCACAGCGATTGCAATAACAACAACAACAACAACAACAGGAGCACTGCCACAAGTCACAGCAGCAACAGCAATGGCACCAACATCAAAAACGCCATACAACGATGAACACACCAGACTCGGTGTCGACGTTGTTCATTTTCTTTTTTCCCCCTGTTTTTTTGTTTTTGTTTTTTTTTTCATTTTTGTTTTCAGCGGTATTTTCTTTTTTTTTTAATTTAAAAAAATTTTTATTTTCTTATTTTTTATTTTCTTATTTAAAATCCGTTGTTGCTTTATTTTTGATATTTTGTTTGAATTTTTTGTTGTTATATGTACTTAATTTATATAGCTCTAAATGTATATGTATATTTATAACACACATGTACATGTGTGTATGTATGTATATGGACGTATGAGCATGTTGATTGTTTGTTGTTTTTGGCTCGATTTTTCCGGCCGCATCGATCGCACAAAATCGTTTCTTATTCGCTGATAGAGACGATTTACGATTTACAAAAGATAAGCAACGCTTCAACGATTGTTGGTGAATGTTGATCATCGTTTTGATGATGTTGATAATGTCGGTGTCGACTTCTGTTGACTGCTAGCCAGCCAGTCGATCAGCCAGCCAGCGTGTTAGCCCCAATGTTTTTGGTGCCACAATGTGGGCCTCTCTCGCTCTCTCTCTTCTCTCTCTCTCTCTCTCTCTCTCTCTCTCTCTCTCTCTCTCTCTCTTTCTCTCTCTCTCTATACTTCGGTGAGGGAAGAGAGAGAAAGAGAGAGAGGGAGGGAGAGAGAGCGATAGATTAAATGGCTTGAAAAATTGTTGATATTTACAAAAATCGCTGCTGCTGCGGCAGCGCGCAATCTATCAGTTTTGTCGGGCGGTATCAGTCGTTCTCTACCCAAATAGATTGCGCTGTTGCCCGACTGTCTGATGTTCGTTCTTCGCGATCGATGAGCTGTCTTTCCTCTCCTTTATGTTTTATATAAGTCTTTTTTTATTTTAATACCGTTCATACAATTGGTATGACAGCGTTTCAATTTGCTGTGATAAATTCCCGTTCAAAGCCATCGAAGTGCTGCTTAATGTTGGATTAAGGTATGTACGAAGAAGATGAAATGAAAATGGGATAAAAGACTAAAAAAAACAATTTTTTTTCTGATATTTTCACAAAAGTGCGAAAAAAATCAAATATTTATTTAGCATGCTTGTTACGAAAAGAAAGAGAAATAAAAAAATCCAAAAATTAACACAAGATGATGAAAAAAAAAATTATAATTTTTTTTTTTTTTTTTGTTGGGCAACTCTCTTAACCCACTTGGCTTACTATGAATTTAACTGTTAAAAAAGAATGCCAAAAATAATGAAATAATTGCAAATATTGACTCGACACACTCGTCCATGTTCAGATTGTCGCATTGTCGTGCTTTTGAAAAATCTAGAAATTTCTATAAACCGACATCAATCCGCGGGTCCCAAGCTCTTGCTTCAAGCACGATAGATCACAAGACCAGAATTATCGAAACGCCAATTACCAACATGTATCGATGTATGTTCGTTTGTTTTTGTTTTTGTTTTTTTTTTTTTTTCATGGTTATATGGTCTGTATGGACCCACTACATACGTACGTATGTACGTACGTATGTTTTTGTGTAAGTACGTTTCATGTGAACAAAAGTATTATTTCATCAACGATGAAACAAGGCAGTATTGTCGGCGTCATTGTCGTCATCAGCATCGGCATCGGCATCGAAATCGCTATTGCTATCGCCTTCGCCATCGCCATCGCCATCATCAGCATTGCTATCACTATCGCGCAATTAAAACGCCAATTAATTCCATGCAAGCGCAGTACCTCTCTCATGCAATCTTTTAACGAAGCACACGAGTGCAAAATATACAAACATAACACACGCACAAAAGCATTCCATTCATTTACTCATCCATTCATCCAACCGTCGTCCATCGGACTAGTCAAGCAACCCAGCTACCGATAATACCATCCATATGCCCGCTCGTCCGCTCGTCCGCCCATCCGTCCGTCCGTCCGCACTGCTGCGATACATATTCGCGCGGTTTTGAAATGTTGTATGCGATCACTACAAGCCGCGGAAAATTGATATGATACTCGTACATTTACAGTGGCAGCACACTCAAAAAAATAAATAAATAAAAATTACAAATACACTTTGCGAAAAATTCACCCAATGTCATCAGCATTGCTTTTCAATATACATAATTCTCATTCACTTTATAGCTATGGAAGAATGGCTTCTCTTAGTTTTCCATTTGAGGACACTCTGGGAATATGCAAGCAGGCCCCGATCTAGGAGATGGCAGGCCGAGCAAATTCCCAGAGCGGCGCTGTTAAGCCGGGACCCCACTATCTGCGGAAAGCGCCGATTTTTGCCGCAACCAATGCGCCGAAAGTGTGAACGCAATTGTTGGACTCTGATGCTGACAAGTGTAGATCGTCTTGAACTATTTTTGTCCCAATTTTATTGTTTCCCGTTATCTTTTTGACAGTAAGTATGCGACGATAATGCGAGCCTCAACAATGATTGTGGAAATTGTTGAAATTTGTGCCGATCTGGCACCGATAAAAATCGGCGCAGTTTGTGCTATTTCCGCAGATAGTGGGATTAAAGTTTTAGAGGCAACAATTTTGCGTAGATATGGGAAAAAAGAACCAATCCCATGACAGAGTGTCATCATTGTTTTTGCCAAGAGCTTCAAAAAAACTGGATTGTGCCCTGTTTGCAAGCATTATTGGAGTACTCTTTTGAAAAAAAAAAAAGAAAAAGTTTAAGTGTACGAGAAATAAGAGAATACAGAAAAAAATGAAAGAAACTTCCCTTCGCTCTGCATGGATCGTGTTATCTGGCTTCAATGGGTGGATAATTCATCACAATATAATTTTCTCGTACGCTTACCACTTTTTTGCGTGTCACGTCGTCGTCGTTGTCGTTGTCGTCCGTGGCGGCATTGTCCTCACCTCGACTTAAATATTAAATTAACTGCTCACTTAAGGAGCTCGGCTAGTTGTTGACGGACTGGTTGGAACAGTTAAAGCCCACAATCGCACGTACAAATAGTTAACAAAAAATTGTATAAATTCATGTACATTTATATGCATACTACATACATACATACCCATATACATATATATGTATTTTTTATTAATAATTATTTATATATGTGTATAGGCATATGAAAAAATTTTTTTTTATGCACTTTGAGGTCTGACGCGTTCGTTGAACGCCTCTTGCAATTTAACCGGGCCGCAGTAACACAACCTTACCTCACCTTACTTTGCCGCGCCTTACCTTACGCTGCGAAACGTTACGTTACGTTGCGTTACATTAAATGACGTTACGTTTTTAACTAGTCTCGCCGCGGCGATAAAAGCGGCTTAAAGGAACTATTTATTAACGCAACGCGGCAACGCGTCAACGCGACGACGATAAAATTACATTCGATCTTCTTGCTTTTGTGGTACCAAGCAGTCTCGACCGGCTGGCTAACTCGAGCAGAGCATTGAGTGCATTCGTTAAGCGTTCATGCCTAGATCTTCGAGAGCCGGCCTGTTCACTGTTCACACAGTTTCCCGTGCGTGCGTGCGTGCGTGCGTGCGTGCGTGCGTCGTGTGTGCGCGTGTGTAACTAGGCATGAAAATTGCGTTTTCGCCCGCTCCTCTTGATTTTGCAAGGTGAATTGACTTTAAACGATTCTCGTTTGCTGCCGGGGCATTATTAATTAAATAAAAATAACGAAACCGCTTACGATCAGTATTTACCACAAATAAGTAGTAGCCGGCATCAGGTTTATGGTTTGTTGAACGTTCAGTGCTCATTTGAGGGCTACAATCATTGAATGGTTCTTCACCGTGTATACACACATACATATGTATGTATGTAGGATATATTTAGGAAGTTTCCACTAAATGAAAATTTACCATTTTTACCTTCAGTTTTGAATTGCTTTCGTGATATTTCAATGCCAAACATCCCGTCTTATAAATTCCAGACCCAAAAAAAAAAAAAGAATTCTTGAGAATTACCTATATTCGATATGTATCTCCTTTAAAAATTTTACATTGGAAAAACGTAAATGGCATAATGTTATATATTTGTGCTTAAAGCCGCGATCGCACCATGTGCACAAATAGCACAAGCTCCGATTTTTATCGGTGCCAGATCGGCACAAATTTCAACAATTTCCACAATCATTGTTGAGGCTCGCATTATCGTCGCATACTTACTGTCAGAAAGATAACGGGAAACAATAAAATTGGGACAAAAATAGTTCAAGACGATCTACACTTGTCAGCATCAGAGTCCAACAATTGCGTTCACACTTTCGGCGCATTGGTTTGCGGCAAAAATCGGCGCAGTGCGCAGATAGTGGGATCCGGTCTTTAAAGGTCTTTTTAATCGGGGCCCAATGCAGTTTTTTTGGTTGTTTTTCTTTTTTTTTTGTTGCTCTGGACCAGTGCTCGGACTTGAAAATCTTTGAAGGTGGTAGATTTTTAAAGAAAAAGTGGTCGATTTTTAAAGAAAAAGTGGTAGATTTTTAAAGAAGACGTTGGTAGATTTTTGAAAAAGTGGTAGATTTAAAATTTTTTTAAATATCACAATATTTCCAGCCGGAAATTTCACTACTTCTGCAGTACTTCCGAAGTGGTGAAAATTAATACTGCGACTACTCGCATTACTAACCCTTACTTCTAATGAAGTTTGTTAGGAGATGGCCGCTATTTTCAGTACTTCAAAATTCATGTGTTATTCATTAGGTGAAGGAGTGTATGACCCTGATCCGCATGAAAACTTCCAATTGGGAAAAGTGCACGTGCTGGCTGGCTAAAATGGATCCAATGTGCATGATTATTTCATTTGTAAATAGAATATATGCTGCTAACATGAATCATAATATCATTCTGAACAAAGACTATGGTGCCAACGGGAGTGAGAATTTCATTTGAAAAAATAATATGTATACGCCGCGGGGATCTAAGAGGAGAAGGAAAATAAATTTTTAAAATTTTTTAAATGTTTTAATAAGCGCTTTCAAACTTGAATTTTTTCAATGAATATTTTAAAAAAATTGGCGGATATGGCCATATTTCGTCTCTTCGTGACTGACACATTTTCGGCTTTGGAAAGACTTAAGAGTTTCAATTATCAAAACATCTTAAGTACAAAAAAATTATAAAACTTTTGAGAATTGTAGCACACAGATTGAAAAAACATCTTGTCATGCAAATTTCATAGGATCTTCATTAAAAATGGGAGTATACAACCCTCTTTCAAATGAAAATTTCATTTGAAGAAGAGTCTGTTGCAACGCGCTCTTGCTTCTGTGATATTTTCACTAGAAGATCATTTGAAAAATCATCAATTGGCCTCTTTCGAAATGAATGCTTCACTACTTCTGCATTAATGATTTGTTCATGCATGGGATAAAGTCCGGCTGGGTCTGATCATGTAGAAAATTATGTTCTTAGGCATTTTCCCTTATTGTTAAATCATTTGTCAATATTTATTGGATGTCGTTGAGCGGCAATACTGCCATTCTTGACAAAATTTTTGACAATAAGAAGCTGCCAACATGGTTTTCAATAATACATAACATTAAATCACATTTTTTATGTTCTCAATCATCCTAAATGAACATAATATAAATAAAACAAATAAATTTATAAGTAAAAAAAAAAGTGGTAGATTTTGACCTAGCGTGGTAGAAGTGGTAGAAAGTGAAAATAGTGGTAGATCTACCACTAAAGTAGTAGAAGTCCGAGCCCTGCTCTGGACAAAATAATATTTGCCGGCACTCTGATGGCACTAAAGTCTCAGTTACTCTTGATTGAACGTAACTTAAGTTGACTTTACTTATAGAGATATGTTTTCTCTAGATTCTTTTCTTAAGTCAAATTAATTTTTCAGTAACTGCTATTATTTAAGTATAATTCTCATTCACTTTATAGTTTCTGGCGTGTTAGAAATTTTTTTATTAACACCGACTTTCGGCCGTTCCAAAATGGGCTAATGCGTTCAACTCAGCCATGACCTCTGTCATTCTATGGATATACGACATTTCAAAGCAACGAAAATAAATATGTACCTATAATAAAAATAAGAATTTCAATTGATCTTAAATTCAGAGATAAGAAGATTGATGTATCTGATTGTTAGAAGAAAAGGGAAATTCCAAATTTGAAATTCCCAACGAAGCTGACTTAAGTTTAAACGAAGTTTTGGACTTTTCCCAAATTGAATTCGAAGAAAATGTATGATCGCAGATGGTATCTTAAATGTTAACATTCGATCGATCAACAGAATCGATCGGGCAAGACACTCTCGTAGATCAAAAGCATTGTGCCAATTGTATAAAACACGCCACATTTTTTTTTTTTTTTCATTAAATCATCATCCCCGCATATTTTGTGTGTGGCTATTTTTGTTTTAATTGAAAACATCAACAAGCTAATAAAAAATCAATTAGAATTTTTTTTTTTGTAAATGTAAGAATTAAAGATTCGTAACAAAAAAGTTGGATCGTTCGATCGCCCGTCCGTCCGTCCGTTTGTTCGTTCAGACCCCGTTCATGCTGTTGCTGCTGCTGCTGCTTGGTGATTGTGTAAGCAAAAAATTCGTTTCGCAGATGATGATGATGATGATGATGATGATGACTACGCTCATGACGCTGAGAGGTCTGTAATCGAATTCACATGGTTCGTTCCGATCGTAAAATGATATAATTTAGAGCGACACCATGTCTGGCAAGATCGCTCCGCTCTCCTCCGCTCTGTGCTCGTTTCTGCGAAAATGCATTCGATGATGCATTTATTTTCGCGCAGCACTTTTTCATACAGACTGGCATTATGAAGGCTTAATTTTTTGAATTTTTTTTTTTAATTTTCTTTATTTTTTTAATATTTTCCCTTCCTTTAGAAATCGAAAAAAAAAACGTACATTTTCGAATGGAAATTTTATCAATGAACAAATTTTAATTGATATCGAAAATGTTGCGTTTTTGTTTTAGTGAATTTTTATGTCTAAAGTGTTTTAGGTCAGCCATAATTTACGGCCGTTTGATTATTTCGTCCGTTCGCACTGCCTTTTTGGATGCATTAAAAAATCGAAGCTAAATAAGATACGATTGCATAAGCCCTGAAAAGGGGAAATTTTCTTGCTGTCAATCGCAAACTGGAATGAGGAATTAACTCATAATTTCACTCCTCACTCTCTTATTGCCATTCGTCAAGAAACATTCAACAGAAATGGCTGAAGGATACCGCCACTTCCGGTGGCGTTGCATCCGGTGAAAGTCGCTCCTATAAGTATGCTTCATTTCGTTTGTCAACAGGAAAGAGGATATTGGATTTTGATGCATTTTTAATAGAGGCAACAAGCTCTCTTCTTAGATATCTCAAAAGTTTAATTTAAAATAAATACGTCAAGAAAAATTCGATCAATAGAAAAAAGCTTCCTAGAAGCCTAAAACCTGTGTGCGTTTGTAGTTCAAAAAAATAAGCTTCAATTTCCTCCACTCGAGTTTTCAAATTTTCTTAAATAGAAATTAGAAAAGTTACTTCAACAAGTTCTCCTTACACACAAAACGTGTCCTTCTTAAACTCCTTAAGCTAGTATTTTTCTTTTCTTTTTCTTCAATCCTATTGGATAACAGCTGGAATGAGCTGCTATCAGAATAAATCGTCTTTCTTGCATAATAAGAAAATCGATGGAAAATATAAAAATCAAAAAAAATAAAAATAAATTTTAAAAATTATTGCAAAAATGATTCAAGGAAGGAAATATGGAAAGACAGAAAGAAAAAACTTGGCATCAAAGCGTAACCATATAAAGCGATTGCTCTTCCATGGACGCCTTGTATCAGTTTTCAATTGAGTTGAGCTAAGTTAAAGTTAAGTCACCATCAAGTCGCATAAAATGTCCAATGTGAACGCGTTCGAGCAAGTAACCAGGCACGCAGGCAATCATGCAAGCTGGCAATCTGGCATATCTGGCATATCTGGCGAGCTGGCCGAGGCATGAAGGCAGGCCAAATCACAACTAATTGGTATCGAATTGCGAAATTTATTGCATTTTTATTTTTGTTTAATATATTTTTAGTTCGATTTCCTTTTTTCGTTTCAACTTTTTATTTCCCTTTCGCAGAAAGCATTTAACTTCGATTTGTTCGCGTGTGTTCGCACACACTCCCGCACAAACACATGCACATAAATGCATACGTATACCTAGCAGGAAAAGTCATCCTGACAGAATCGATGATGTCCGGGTGAATTTGAAGCCGCCGGCATGCATGATATTTTGCGGGACACATTCTAGTTACACATTTGTACTACACAAACTGACAGTGTCGTCCCAGGCGACTTTGTCAACTCTGAGGATGCGATAGCGAAAAGAAAATTTGCTCTCTCTCTCTCTCTAAACGTCTATTTATACATATAATGTTATGAGTTGGGAAACGCAGGGGAAACTCTTCTTTGTGTATTTCGAAAAGTTTTGGAAATCTTTTTTTTTTTTTTTTTTTTTGAATTCTTGCTTAAGTTTAAGTTGCCAATGCGATGCAAGCACCCTTTTACGAGGACATTGTCACCAAAAGAGTCATGCGTGAGACATCAATGATTGAATTTTTTTCAGCAGGAGATTATTTCCTGCTGGGTTATGGATGATTCGGTTGTGTCTTTAGCTTGGCCCACACATAAAACATGTGCGCATGCTTGCCGGCTAACCGGCTGCAGATAGTCGAAACAGAGCGAGTGGGCAAGGGAGCGAGGGGGCGGGAGAACGAGAGAGATAATCAATAAAATCTTGCTGGCGGAGCAGAGCAGAGCAACTTAAGCAAATGCATTTGAAGTTGTTGTGGAAAGACGAACTTGAGTTGGGGATTGCCTGTCGAATGTTGCCTGTTGCTGACGTACATCGTCGCGAAAATCGCGAATCGCTTATGAAACCGATGATGTCGGGGTATTGTAAGTAAATATGAATGAATGGGTGTGATATCGATTAATGCTTGAATTCGCTTGTGCATAATTTTCAATTTCAAGGAATTTCAATTCGAAATCAAAGTGCCATAAATTTAACTTTGCTCCATGCGCAAGAAGCGCATACACAATGTACAGTGAAGCCTATTTAATCTGGGATCGCAAAACGGACAAAAATTATTGATCACTTCAAGAGTCTTAGCAGATAAACGCGTCAATAGTCTTTATTAGAGCGGGTCCCATTGTCCAGTAATAAAGGAGGTTAAAATTTTGATGAAACAGATCTGATGTAATTTATACTCCTGTCTATATGCACGAGGATTACGCTGGCCAACACTGGATTACAAAATAAATTTGATCAAATAATACAGGTTTGTCAATAATCTAAATCTCGAAAGATTTATGTAAGGCGTTCTAAGGCGTTTCTTTGGCTCTTCGTACAAAAACTTTCAGAGAGAACCGATCAAAATAACGCGACAATGGAGAAACGAAACTCTTTCTAAATGAAGCTATCAAATACTCACTTACAGATCTTAGTAATCTAAATTTTTGAGGTCTCAAATTCACAGTAACAGAGAGTACTTATGCATTTCAATCCCAAACTTTGCAGAACCACTAACGGACTTTCCGAATAGGCAACATAGGCAGCTGCTTAGGGCGGACAAATTTTCAGGGGCCGCATATTCTGACCGTCAATGAATCAATAACAGAAATGGCGAAGATTAGAGTCGGCTTTCTGAGGAGGCAAAATTGCAACTGCCTAGGGCGGAAAATTCTCTTAATCCTCCCCTGTCCGGAACCCTATTTTTAACTATCAATAATAAATAGCATTTATCCTCGTCCAAAGTTAAATAGGTTCCACTGTACATAATCGATAAGAGGACATCAAACATACATGCACGCAAATATAAATATGTATGGGTATATTGCTATATTGCCAAGTATGCCGAGAATACATATATGTAAATATGGGCGTAGCACGGCATTGAATTCGAAGGCTCTGGCTCTAACTGCGCTTGATCGAATTTCTGTTGCTGTGGCGCCAATTCGAATTTGCGAATTTTTCGAATGCCTTGCTTTGACCTTTTTAACACATTTCGGTTTTTATTTTTCAATTTTTTCATATTTTTCTTTTGATTTTTTTGTAAGTATTTTTGATTCCGAATTCAATCTCTTTTTATTATTTATTAAAAAATTTTCGTTCATTGATTGGTATGGCGTCATCATTATGCTTTCGAATTGCAGAGAAAACGACAAATACAGACGCAGACGCAGCCACAGACCCGGTGACAGCGACACCGACACCGACAGCGACAAAGACAAAGGCAAATAAAACGGCAAATGTTGTCATTGGCATCATTTCAATTTAAGGCACAAGAACCACGAACCACGAACGGCGGCGGAACCACGATCGACGCGAAGAGCCGCGCCTCCTTTGATCGTGAGCATCTGCACGTTCTTCTCATCATCGTCGATGCATGGACGAATGTATATATACATACATACATATGTACATTTTCATATGCATTCATAATTTCACTGTTGCTGTTGCTATCCATTTGCCATTCGCTGATTGTTCTTCAGCATGTGCGTTGGCAATTTATTGCCATTTATTAGTTGACAATTGATTATGGACGCACAAGAATGCCAATTTTCAAATTTGTATTCGCTGCGGAATCATTAGTCAAGATTGATTTAATTTATGTTCTCGCGATCTCTGATTTTTCGCTTTTCGCTTTCAATTTCGCCGCAATCAGAAAAATGTGCGCGCACACACACACACAGCCACACAATACGTCGATATTTTCTTAAGAATTCCTTTCCTCTTAACACGTAATTCAAATATTCAAATATGATGAAGAATACATAACGTCCCGAATTCCTAACACGCAATATTCAAAAGAATTTCGAATTTTCATAATATTACGTGAAACGTTATTTTTGAGATTTACCGCCCCAACAATTTTTTGGGGCCTAATGAAAAATTGTTCAACATGCGAGAAGAAATAAATCTTTTATATTAGATCGCGTGCCTTTTTATTAGCTTAAATTGTTATAAACGAGATGGCGATTGTTCTTTTTGAAATGTCGGCAAGTGGGTGGATCTATTGCTGCCACCCACGCAAATATTTTAGCGATGCTTTTGTTTCAAATAAAATTAAAACAACTGAAATATTCAAAAACAAAAAAAAAAACACACAAAAATAAACAACAAAAAATGCGGAAAGAATATTTTCCCTTTTTTATATACTTATATGTACATATATACATATATACAGTAGACTCCCGGATAAGCTAAGTCTCATCAAAGTTAATACAGTCGAAACTCTCCATAACGAATTTCTCTATAACGAGTCTAGCAATTCTTCTGAAGGATTTCCTGTATTCATCATATCGTAAACGATTTTAGTGCACTGCTATAACGAGTTTCTATAGCGAATCTTCTGAAGGCCTTTTCACTACTTACGATTTTAGTGCCTCGTTTTCTCCTTGTAACGAATTCTCTTTGTAACGAATTTTTATACCGGTCCATTGAAATTCGTTATAGGGAGTTTCGACTGTAGTTGGGAAAATTCAATCAAAATCTCATGGAAATCTGAGCAGATTTACTCGCTATATGTACTTATATACTTTCGTATGCGATGCGTGACTTTGTCACCCTAGACTGACTGCAATGGTGAAAATGGCGTGCTCTTTTGTCCCTAAATGTCTATTTATAGAATCATTTGAAACTCTCTTTGTGTCATCTCTTTGTATATTCCGTTTACAATGATTGTTAGCCTCAGCGGGGATTCGAACTCGCGTTCTTCGGACTATTCTAAGGGTCAACTGACGCTAAAACCATATGTAAATTAAAATAGCCAATGAGATTCAAGCACATGAACAGCACCCCTCTACGATGACATTGTCATCCAAAGTGTCAAGCGTGAATGTCAATGGCTCATTGTATGCATAAAGATGAGATCAGGCCTTTTCCTTGAGTTCTCGAGCAATTGATTAGCTTGCTAATGGAAAAGGAATAATCGAACTATGAGTTTCAAATTAGGCTTTTTTGGCTTTATCTCGATTGACTCAAGTCAAAGATCCATCTCAATTTTATGCATACGAGCCAGTGTCACATACATATATATCCCGGTGAAATCACTGATGAACTTGTCCTGCAGGGGATAGGAGCTGAAGGCTTTAGAACAAATTTGCATAAAAAAGTCAATTTCGGAATAAATCCAACATACGATGATTTTGCGAAGAGGGTTCGACATGTTTGAGCCTGTAGTTAAATTTAATGGCATTCTGGCTTCAGGAGCAGGAAAATATTTAGAAAATAAATCGTCAAGATCCTTTTTTCTTTGGATTTGAAAAATTTGGAAAATTCGGAAAAGAATGTTTTTCAGAAAAATTTGCCGACCCTCGGAAAAAATCGATTAACGTTTCCGGGAGTCTACTGTATATTCTTACATTTAGCTTCATTGAAAGCAATTTTTGAGCAATTGAATTCGATGGTACAGAAAAGTTCGAAATCATCATAAATAAAGAGGTCAACTTAAAAATCATAAATATTATTAAATAAAATAAAATAAAATATATACTTATAACTAATTTGGAAAGTGTCCTCTTCACTGCAATCAGAATTGAAAAAAATATTTTTAAAATTTTGTTTTGGCTTTTTCTTTTACTTATGGAACTATTAAGCACTCCTATTGTATTGAACACAACTGTTTGGAAAAAAGAAAATATATTCTCTTCACAATAGATCTGCAAAGACTTCCCCTCAAATTCAACATGACTTCTGGAATCATTTGTGCATATCCTGGATGAGATTTTTCTCACAAGATTCTCGTCCGATTAGAGTCGGAAAATATTAATCCGATCGCCGAAAGTTCACGAAAAGAATTTCATGGAAGAATGTTTTATTTTTTAAAATTTTTTTTTTCATAAAAATATAAAATTGAAGTTGGTGATTTAGGCCTTCGAGCTTGAATGAGAGCAATTCATTCTCATTTCGTTGAGTGTGAGATCATTGAAATACAGTTAAAACTGTCTTCCTTAGAAAGAGAGTTGCATTATTTTAAGAGTAATTGAATTTAGTTGGAGCGAAATCCTTTCATTCGACTGCAGATAAATTCAAAAATCAAGAGGATTCTTCCAGCTGAAACAGCTTTTTCTGAAGCTTTTCTGCTCAGCGTCTGCACGATCATTGCCATCAGCTATTTTTAGTTGCTGAAAAGAAAGAAAGAAAACAGAAAAAAAAACAAGAAACATCATAAAGAGGTAGCCGCAATGTCTTCGAAGAATTAGGTGAACGGATGTGGGCCAAGTTAAACCTTGAAATTTTATCTCACATCTTGGCATCGGCATCGGCATCGCCATCGGCGTCGCTCAATTCGCATTGGTCGACTGTCGCATTGGTGTTTGATCGTTCGGCTGGACTTGAAGCCGCATTTAAATCTGTTGCCATTTGTATCTGCTGTGCGTCTCTATTAAAAATAAATCAAAATAAAGCGAAGACAGACAGACGGACGGACGGACGGACGGACGGACGACGATTGAAATGATACCATATTACATGCAGCTCAATTTAATAAACTTGCCAGACAAGACTAGAGTAGAGTCGAGTTGACTGGCGTAGAGTGGAGTGGAGTGGAGTTAAGTGGAGTAGAATATGAAAAAGTGTATCACGAATATGCTATGCTAAAAATAGAATTTTCAATGAAGTTTCTGCATACGATCACTTGCAAGTCGGGTCTAAAAATAGCAAAAAAGCCATGAAGTAAATCCTCTGAATGAATTTAACCAGACGGCGATCGATGCATAAAAGTCGGCATGGAAAAGACCAGACGATCTTATCAGACTTGCCATTTCATTTTCATTTTATGCAATTTATCAAAAGCGGAAAAAAAAACGAAACAAAAACTACTACAACAGCCAACAACAACAAATGATAATAATAAAAATAAATAATGAAATAATGAAGGAAAAAATAAAAATAAAAAATAAAATAAATAATGCAACGCTTTTGAAATAAAAATAGACACCGCAACGCACAGCGTGCACCCTTGCGGCAACAAAGTCCGTTCGCTTGAAAGTCCGTGGGCGTTTGCGAGAAACTACCTATAAAAATTATTTACGGCAATTCGACTGCTCGTTAAGTTGCAATTTATTTCGTTATTTAATTATTATGTTGACTATTTTAATGGCATCAAACGGAGATACGAGAGCCGCGCAGGCTCATAGGAAAACATAAATCGTCCAGCCTTTTTTGCATTGTGTTCGTTAACTTTTGGCCGAACGTGTGTTGAGGTGAATTAGGTGTATTGTGGATCCCTTCGGTGAGGTAAATTTACCAATTTACGAGTACTCTGAGGTTACTAAAAAAAAATAAGACTAGTCAAAAGTTATAGTATTTTTTGTATGAGAATTGACGAGACCTTGATTAGCAACGATGTGATCTAGAAGAATGGGAACATATGGGACAATTGACCTTTATTAAATTGACCACATTAGGTCTGCTCATGGAGTAGTTAAATGTGGGGGAGTGGTTATTTGTGAATTACATCTCAATATAGGGGGAAAAAAAAAATACAGTTTAAAGCATTGTTAGCCAAATAAAAGTGGAATACTCCTGATACTTTTGTGACTAGTCGAAGATTAGTTGGAGAGAAGTAGAAACTACTGCTGGGTACCTAACATTTCGTTTCGAATGAGGTTATTTATGCTTTTCAAATGGGATTATTTAATTCGTTCCGTCTTTCTGTTTTCCTTCCTTCCGACCTTCCCTTTTTTTGTTTATTTATTTTTTTATTTTTATTTATTTAATTTTTTTTTTTTTTTTGCAGCGACTTTTAATGCAATTTGCAAAAATGTCTCGCAATTCCATTTACAAAATAACAAACGAAAATAAATTTTTATCAATTTGCATTATTATTACATTTGGTCGAGTTTGTGAAACGCAAATTTTTTATGGCTCGTCAGTTGCACTTTGTAAATTGACAAGCCCCCGAAAGCATGAATAATGCCATATTAAAATGTTATCTGAAAAGAAATACACATGTATGTATGTATGTATGTATGTGTGTACGTTTTTATAGGAATGTGCAGGCCCGTAGAGAGGAATTTAAGGCCCTGTATTACGATAAGGGCGAACAAAAAGGAAATATTATAAGACAGTCAATGAGATAGTTATGCATCGAGGTGCCCAAAGGGAAGTCGGATTGATTTCAGATAAGACGAGGGTAACCAGTGGTTTATTATTTAACCCTCAGTTGGGGTCGATCCAAGCGCGATCACGTCTTTTCATTGGCGCTCAACCTCTCTGCAGGACTGGCAATATATTCATGTACGAGTATTTTTTCTGCATTCATTCGTATGCATGTATAGTACATATAATATTTTTTTCGAATATGGGAATGAATATTGGCGAATGAACAAATTCGCGTGTAGATGAGGAAAATGTTGTTTTTACTTTGGCAATAAATTTGCGCATTTTCGATCAATTCGAAGGAGAATACGCAATTCAGACAGTCGGACTGACGGCTGGACGACGGACGGACAAACAGCCAGATCAGACCGATACATTTTCAATGCATTTGTCTACAAGTTTATGAGTTAATACATTATTCTAATTTAAGCATCAAAGGCCAAGGAAATAAAAACATTGTTGCATTGCCTTCGCATTATGTAAAGAACTCGATCTGGAATTTTTTTTTATACAGATATAAATCGAATGCGTTCGTATAAGAGCGAACGATTTATAATCGTAGTTAAATTTAATTTTAAACTCAACCAAATGGGAATGAATTGCTCGCATTCAAACTCGAAGGCCTAAATCACCAACTTCAATTTTATATTTTTATTACAAAAAAAAAAAAAAAAAAAAAACAACATTCTTCCATGAAATTCTTTTCGTGAACTTTCAGCGATCGGATTAATATTTGCCGACTCTAATCGGACGAGAATCTTGTGTGAAAATTCCCATCAAGTGTATGCACGAATGATTCAAGAAGCCATGTTGAGTTTGAGGGTCTAAAGTCTTTGCAGATTTTTTGGGCAGAAAATATCGTCTTTTTTTCAAACAGTTGTGTTCAATACAATAGGAGTGCTTAAAAGTTCCATAAGTAAAAGGAAAAGTAAAAGTAAAAAAAAAAAAAAAATTTGGAAAGAATTTTCAATTCCGATTGCATTTGAGAAAAGTGAAAATCTGATTTCAACAAGTGAATCGGTCATTTCAAAAGCCTCATAAAGGGCCGTATTTACAGGGTGTTCCGTTTGTGATGCTCAACCGTTTGGGAGCTGATAGAGGGGGTCAGAACTAACAAAAAATCGTACGGCAGGGGGTCCAAAATGCACGCCTGAAGAGTGATAAGGGAAAGAAAGAAATTTGCAGTTGTTTCAGAAAAAAAATTGTCACGCCTCAACGTTTGTATCCCAGATAAAAATTTTAATGCAGTTCGACAGAGAATTGTCAGAGCTTTCTAGCCGTATAAAATAGTCTTTCACTTTATTGCAGCTTCAAGGGTATTTGAGCCTTCAAAGTCAAAATTTTAAAATTTTTTAAACAGTTTTTGACTTTGAGAGCCATTTTGGTATGAAAAAGGTCCTATTAACACCCAAAGTTTTTATTTTATTCAAAATGCTGGATCGATTTCCTTTAATTTGGTACCCCAAATAAGATGAGAAAATTAAATATCTGCAAATTTATTTTTTTCCCTTATAACTCCTCAGGGGTGCATTTTGGACCCCCCTGCCATACGATTTTTTGTTAGTTCTGACCCCCTCTATCAGCTCCCGACCGGTTGACCATCACAAACGGAACACCCTGTATATTACGTCAGCATGGTTTTGACCATTTCAGAAACCTCCTCCCCCTTATCATCGGTCGTCATCGTCCAGCATCTGAGCCCCCCTCCCCCGGCCCCCTTCGGAAAAATTCAACTTAAGACGTTTTTTAAATGATCGATTCAATTAGACATGGCGTTCATATGCCTTGGTAAAGTTACTTTTTCCCCATTTTTTCGCGCGCTCGAAATTATTGACATTTATCTAATTATCGATTTAAACGATTCAGCCATTATTGGACTAGATAATAAAAAGAAAAAAGGATAAAGGGAAATAATGAAATAATAAAAATTCGGATTTTCTTTTATTTGCAGATGTGTTCCCGCAACATTAAGATCTCTGTGGTGCTGTTTCTTGTTTTGATTCCACTTATCACAGCCTTGCCACACAATCTATCGAAAAGGAGTAATTTCTTCGACTTAGAGTGCAAAGGCATTTTCAATAAGACAATGTTCTTCCGCTTGGACCGCATCTGCGAGGATTGCTATCAGCTTTTCCGTGAAACGAGCATACATCGACTATGCAAGTAAGTTCTTTCGATGTCCAAACAGCCAAATTCATAGAACAAGACGCAAGCAAGTATCGTTTTAAATACACAAATTTCAATTTCAATTTCAATTTCAATTTCGATTTCGATTTCGAGTTCGATTCCATATGCAATATTCGCAATAAACATTCTTCGTACATTTTGGCAAGTCTTCCAAAAAGCCAGCGAGGGCATTGAACGCTCATATACAGCAGATGTCTTGAATCAAATCACATCTGTAGAATTCCCAGAAAAAAAATTAATTAATTAATAAATAAATAAAAAAAAAAAAGTACCTAATTATAATAATGAAACATTTCGGAATCTACATGCGAAATCTACATTTAGTGGCATGACATTAGGAATTTGTGTTATTTCTGCAATTTTTCGAATTGTCCAGTGAATTGTCGGCTATTCGGATACGTGATCGAAATTTTTCAACGATTATTTACGTAGCCTAATGACGTATTTACAGCAAAGTAGTATGAGTCAGATCGTTTTTTGTTGTTGTTGTTGTTTTCGTATTCAGAAATTGAATTTTTCGAACATTTATTTTCCTCTGTTCTGTGATCTGAATTTTATATTCGCTCTTTTCTTGGACATTGCTTCACTTTTCTTAGAAAATATCAATATAGATTTATGTTAGACTTCGTTAGACTAGGGCAAGGCAAATTAGTACATACATATGTATGTGCATAGATATTTTTTTTTTTTTTGTTATTTATTTATGATAAAATCCTTGATCGTTCGGTTTGTTTTGCAAGGAAACCGACAACGAATCAACAACGTTAACAACAACAAAAGCAAAGACAATACAAAAGAATTTTCTTCGAGAAAGCATTTCAGTTCGTGTGAAAAATGAGAAGAAGAAAATAGTTTATTTAGAAATTATGCGGTGTGATTCATGATGGAAACCGTCCACATTTCGAAGTCACTTCTTTGAAATTTTCTAGCCATAACTAACGGAAGTCCAAAATTTTTGCGTGGAAATATCAAATTTAGAAGCTTTATTTCGGATCCTATATAGGTACATATACCTATAAATGCTTTCTGATATGTATTTCATTGAAGCTCAGAATAGAGATGCTATCAAATGAATCGATCAAGGGAGACATACATACATACATACATATATCGAGGGAATTCTTTACAGATAGGTCAGATTTTATTGATCATTTTTTGTCTCTGTAAGATACTGTAAAACGTCACATAAGCATTCAGTCTAACTGATCAGTTGTGCCCTGTACATTTTGATGTACACTTGCCCATTCATTGAACATCATTCTAGCTCAGTCAGGCATTCCTTTCTGCGCTTTTATAGAAAAAAGTTCCCCAATGAGTATTACCTTTCGCTTCCACCGATGAATTCAAATGATTTTGCTATATACGGATATTTTTCTTGACTTATGCATCAATTGAAAATCGTTTCGGTGTAACGCACACATGATTGATCAATCAGACTTCGCAGCACACATTTTTGGAGTGCTCAAAAATATGAGGCCCAAATTAGTCTGAAATATATAGAAAATATGAGGCTCATATTTATGAGTCCGAAATGAGTCAGATATACTCCTATGAAAAAAATAAGAGAAATTCAATTCAATTAAATTCGACTAAAAGCCTATAAACGGTGTCAGGCCAACACGGTGTCGATGGGTGAGCACATGACTAGATAGCGCGAGAGTTCCGAGGTTCAAATCCCACATAGGTGCGAGAAATAAATATTGATACAAATATTTGAAACTATAAAAATTTAAGCACCGCAAGATGTGTGTGTATCTAAATTTATATATATATTATATATATAGATAATATCAACAAATTATTCTAAGAAATACGATTACAAATGTCACTCAAAATTTTTGAGTCATTTCGAACTCATAAATATGAGTGTGGAAAAAGTCATATTTGACTCTAATATGGAATCCTTCGGTATATGTTTTCGGACTCATATAGGACGACCTTCGCCAGAAGGGAAGCACGTTCATGTTGGACTCCTAGATGAGCTCATTATGAGGGTTCACACTCCGAACAAGGATTCATAAATGTTTTATTCAGACCTTTAAATGTTTTCTGAGTTAATGTGCATGTAGGCCTTTACAGTGGAAGTCCCGTCTAGTGATCTTAATTTTAAATATAAATCGATTAAAGTCGATCGATATCATCGATGACGCACAGGCAGTATTTTATCGCTTATAAGGTATTTAACGTATTCATATTGCTATAAAAGAGATTGTAATGATTAACGTTGTTAAATTTATTGATATTCTCTTCTTTTGAAAAGAAATCAATTTGTACCTTCCTACTTTTGTTATTGTTTTTTTTTTTATCATTTCTCTCACGTAGGCACAATTGTTTTACGCATGAAACATTTGGTGAATGTCTTAAAGTGCTATTAATACCAGAAGAAGAAGTAACTCAACTACAGCAGTTTGTTAAAGTCATTAACGGTTCACCCATACCATTCGATTTTCCAGCCTTAAATAAATATAAGCGTTAAGTAAAGGAGTTAAGAGAAACCCGAAGAGAAATTGAAATTAAGCGCAAAGAAATGAAATGAAAAGAAAAGAAAAAAAAAGTAACGCGGACAGGAGCGTTCAGATTGGATGAGAAGAAGTGTTTCTTGATCGCTTTTCCGTTTTTATAAAATAATTATTTTTAAATTTATTTATTTTATGAATTTTTTTTTTTTTTTTTTTGCATTCCAATTTTGAGTATAATCCTTGTGTTTTGGTCTCTTTGATTTTCCACTATAATTTTTCGCCCAATTATTTTCATTTGATATATATTTTTTTTCAATTTTTCTCTTTTTTTTCTTTCACTATATAGGAAAGACTGCTTTGATTCGAAATGGTTTGGAGAATGCTTAAAAGTACTTTTCATACCATCGGATGAAATTTCAAAATTACAGCATTTCATAAAAGTAATAAACGGTTCTCCATTTCATATGCCGACGAAGGTTACAACATAACTTTAATTTTTTCTAATTTTAATTTTAAATTTTGTATTTTTTTACAATTATTGTTTTCTTTTTATTTTTAACTACGATTAATACACACATGCCTTTGTAATTTAATTGAATCGAAAAGAAAAAAAAAAAACAAGAACAAAAAGAAAGATAACGAGAACGAGAAAGAGAAAAACATAAATCATAATTTATTCTGTACTTATTTATTGTAATGCTATTTTAGATTTAAAACGGTATGCTTAGTTATTTTTTTTTTATTATTTTTATAAATATTTACAAAAGTATATATCTACATAATGTAGTTTTATTTATTTTTAAAAAGTAATCTCGCAGGTATATTGTTCTTTATTTATTTTTTACTTTAAGAAATCACAAGAAGCAACATATTTTTTTTTTTTTTTTTTTGTATTTGTACAGAACATACATACATGCTGAAAATAAGGTTTCAAAATAAAAATATATATTTATACATATATAAAAAAAATAAAACATTTCATTAGTTCTCTTCTTTTTCTATTACTTTTTCGTTTTATTTTTCCATATATTTTAATTATCTTTATTGAATTTTATTTATTTATTTATTGTTTTTCATTTCGTATCGCATCAACTGTCAAAAATGTTAGATTTGAATTAGTTGAATTCAATTTTATTTTATTCGATGCTTTTTTGGTTTTTCATTTTTTGTTTTTTTGTTTTGTTTTTCATTGATCAGAATCGATTATTGAGCTGAAAGTAATTCTCTATTTCGAATCGAATCGATTCGATTTACATTGAGCATTTAATTTGAATTCAAAATTCTCGGAATCGATTCCCGTTGCAACGAATAATTCAAAAAATATCCATTAAAATATTAGCAAATGAGAATATTCAAATTGGAGACCAATTTACACGTTCAGACATTTCAATAATGACACACACTTTTTGTTGGCTAGGGGGACACGCGGGGATGTGGTATGGGAGCGTTTTTCTATCTTCTTCCTGTGTTCCTTCTCTTCGAAAATTTGTTTCATTATCGAAATGTCTTAACGTGTAAATAGCGTATTATAGGTACACACTCGATACTCTTATGGGGGCCATTCACATATAATTATCGAATCTATATTGCTGTATGTGAAGTAATCGATTCTTGCCATCGCTAATTGATTGCTTGTAATCTCTATTTTCTTTTTCTATTTTTATTTTTTTTATATTTTTTGTCTTCATTTAATTTGCGAAAGCCTTCCGCTTTATTTCCGGCAATCCCTCGATAATCAAACTGAGAAGTATTGTTTTTTTGTATTTATAAATGTTAGAAATTTAAATTAAATACGTAACTAGCGCAGTAATGTCTAACTTACAATATGTATAACCGTTTTTATTATAAAACAATTTACATTTAATGAAAAAAAAAAAACAAGCAAAAAAAAAACCAAAAAAATATTAAAAAGAACAAAAAGCGCAAAATAATATGTTTTTGAACTTTAGGTGTATGTATGTATGTTGATTGCAATTTGTGAAAAACACACTAAAAATCTAAAAATTGTATTAATTGAAAACAGATACATTCAGAATGTATGTAAAATATATTTACAAAAGGAAAAAAAATTACACATAAAAAATTATAATCTAAAGAGAAAAAACGAAAAAAAAAACGAAAATTATCAAAACGCATATACATATATGTGTGTGTACGTATGCATGTACGTGTGCATATATGTATATATATAAGATCTAATGAAAAAAAAAAAAAAAAAATTGCTCACAAAAATAACTGAATGAAAATGGAAAAGATTTAAGCCAATTAACTGAGAAAATTTGTGATAAAACGCGCAAAAAAAAAAGATGAACACGAATATCCCCCCCTCCACCCTTCAAAGTAATCCAGTGGATTTCTATAGAAACGCCTGAATGCGTAAGGATGGTCCGACAGCAAACGACATGCAAAATAAAACAGGAGTCTCAACTTCAGCCTCAGCTCCTATGTGGGCATAATTTCCAGTTGATTTTTTTACAAATCCATCAATAAATATATTCAACCAGCAAGATCCAAATAAAGTTTTCGTTTCATTGGTATGTTTTTTGTTTTGTTTTAATTTTCATTAAAATTCATTTCATTTTTTTTTTTTTTTAAGTATCTAAGTGTATATAAAATAAAGAAAAAAAATTGTTTTTTAATTTTTCGAAACAAATTTGTGCTGTTTTGTTTTTGCATTTTTCCAAAAAAAAAAAAAAAATCCTAAAATTTTGAAGAGCTTTTACTGAATTGAAGATTCACCTTTTTCGAAAAAAAAAAAATATATCCAGTTTTGAACCAGCTAATAAGCTCTGGCTTAGCCTGAAGGAGCGTTTACACATCTGAAAGTTTACATCAAAAAAATTTACGTCAAAATTTAAAGCATTTTTTTAATTCCAAAAGAATTTGATGTCAAAAATTCTGACGTCTAAGCTTGTTGACGATTGTTTTGAAAGAGGTTTTGACAAAATCGTCAAATGTGGTGGCGCCTAACAAGAATTTTCACGATAAAATTTACATTTTTTTAAATGTTTTTTTTTTTGTGCTCTTCGAAATTGTTCAGATAGAGGATTCTTTTAGGAAGACCTTGAAAAATTCTTGTCGTTTTTATCGTTTATCGATCCTTTTTATTTGAATGTTATTTCGAAACTTCATCATTTACCATTCAACACCCTCCCACCCACACCAGCAAAAAAAAAAAAAAAACGGAAAAAGGGATTTTTAATTATCCACATGAAAAGTTTTTCCGATCGAACTGACGCAGTGCAACGATGACATGAACGCATATTTATAACACGTACAGTAAAATTCCTCATAATCGAATATTCCAGCAAAATATTCTTCAAAATAGACAAAAGATTCTGGCATAACATATATGTATTTGGTTCATTTCCATAGGACAAACCGTGGGCGCTCATAAGTGTCCTTTCATAAGGGATTTCACGGGTTATAATTTATAACTTATAAATATGTATTATAAAACGAGAACAAAAGGATTTTGTAGTTTCTCAGAATCAGGTTCCGATTCAAGGCAAGCAGAGTTAAGGCCCAGAACGGCACTTTGAGAGACAGAAATTTCACGTAGATATGCGAAAATAGTTACCCATTGGTGTCATCATCGGGGTGGATCGGGCCCTTCTCAGAATAGTTAAACCAAAACATTTTTTTTTTTTTTAATAACAAGTGTCTATTTTCCCCTTAGGTCCGACACTGCACCATGAATCGATAATTCAGCTCCCATTAAGGATTTTTTTTCGAATAAGCACAACTTTTTTAACCAATTTTTTTTTGAAGTCTTTTCTTCTTCACCGTATATACACATACCTATACATATATACAAAAAATTTTTTATTGTAAAGAACTTTTTATTGAAAAGGCGCAGATGTAAATAAAGCCTTCAAATTGTAAATACCACATTTTTAACAATTTTTATTATTATTATTATTTTTTTTTTTTAATTTAATATTCCTCTTGGTCAACCGTTTTTTGGCTGAACCCCTTGAAATAACTTTGAAAAAAATATATAAAAAATTTTTGATATAAATTTTACATCATTGATACCATTTTAATACACGGTCAAAGGATATTTTTGAACTTTGAACTTTTTGAAGATCAAGAGTTTTTGCGATTTTCCTTTCAACTCAAATTTTCCAATCCTTCTAATCCACTAATCTACAATTCGTTTTTATTTACCATCCTCTAGGCAAGATTGCTTTGGGTCGCAGTTTTTCAATGCCTGCATCGAGGCTTTGCAATTGCATGAACAGATGGACCAGTACAACGAATGGCGCGATACACTCGGAAAAAAGAAGTGAACAAACTCAATGATCAATTCTGGCGACTAAGGAAACTCAATGGCTTATCTTACACGGACAAAAATAAAACCCCCAAAAAGATTATATGTAAAATGTTTTATGTATATCGAAGAAAAAAATAAATAACAAATGTTGCAAACAAAATTAAAAATTTTAAAAAAAGTAACAAAAAAAAAAAAAAAAACAAAACTCAAGCAAAAAAGCGCTCTATTTTAACTTGAGTGCGCATTAACTTTAAAAGATTGATGTTATAACAATTTATTATAAATTAAAAAAGAAAACCGAAAAAAAAATGCTACAAAAAAGGAAAAATCTTAAATGTTATAAAATATTCTTGAAAATTGCTGTGTCCAAGGATTCTTAAATAAGATTTAATATGTTAGCCCGCATATGATTGTCAGTGAGCATTCTTATAGCAATGTACAATTGAAATTATGTAGAGATTAATTTCGTTGATTTCTTGATTTTAATCAATTTTTTTTTTTTGTTTTTTCATTAATTTTAGTCTGTTTCTTTCTTTCTTTTTAACTTAAATGTATGAACAGCTTTTGTTAATTTTGCAGCTTCTATGGTTACTTTCTCTTATGTAAATACATACATATACACATACAATCTATATTTTTTGTTTTGTTTTTTTCGAAATTTTACAAACGGAAATCTTGTTTATTTTTGTATTCTTTTTTTTATGTTTTATTTATTTTTTATTTATTTATTTATTTTTTGTATTTATTAATTTTTTTATTTATTTATTTCTTTTATTTATTTATTTTTTGTTCATTTTTTTATTATTTTTTTTATCTATATTTTATTTATTTATTTACTTTTTATCTATTTTTTTTATTATTTCTTTTAGTTTTTAATATTTTATATATATTTAATGTTTTTTTTTTTCTGATTCCGGATATCATGAAAATGTTTTAAAGAAAATTGACCCGATGTTACCACAAAAAGAAAAAAAAACGAATATACCGACTACGAACAAATTTATCTAGTGTAATACACAGAAAAGATTGCACACCCGCATACAATTTTATTTACAATTATCACATAAACATTGCATAACTGTAAACGATGAAAGGATTTTTATTTTATTTTAAATTTACTTTCATTAAATAAAAAGCGTTTTCGGATCTAGTCGTAAATTAAATAAAGATTGTATATTTCAAAGATCAAAAGAATCGTTTTTCTTGTGCATGAAACCGAAAGGAATTTGGGATAATTTTATTGATCAAACCCAGTAGCGTAGTGAGGGGGGAGAAGGGGGCAGTCACCCCGGGCGCCAAATCATATTTCAAATTTTATGATGGTATTTTTATTGAGGCCGATTGGAGGGGGCCACATTTCCTGCATTGTGCCCCATCGGGCCCCGGGCGCCGAAATGTCTCGCTACGCCACTAATCAAACCCAAAGGCAATTCTATTGTGGGCGGCCTGAAGAACAGGCTCCAATCGGGGTTCGATGAGGAAGAAATTCGATTTTTTTAAGGCACACTTAATTTCATAAAGAGAAGTCTGTTTAATTGGGATATTCTGTGAACTGCAGGATACCGGCTTACTGTTGGCATATTTTTATACCCAGCGTAAGCAGGGTATATTAGTTTTGTGCGGATCTTGTAACAGCTAGAACTAAGCTCCGTAGATATAGACAAGTATATAATTTTTTGATCAAGATCGAAAACTGAATCGATTTAGACATACCCGTCTGTACGTCCGTCTCTGGTCGGATCTCCTTCGAAACGGCTGGGCCAATAAAGTCAAAATTTGACACGCAAGTAAGTATGCTTAGCCCCGAGTATGATCCTAAGTGAAAATGGGCGATATCCGCCCACTTGCATGACAACAAATGGCGATTTCTCGTAACTACCTAGGTAAAAAGCGGGAACATTTTATATTTTCCACCCCTCTGCCACGCCCATAAACATTATTTCTTCTAATTTCCGTACGGAAAAGAAGTTTCAAATTCGAAACATAGGCTCTATATATCGAATCAAAGTGGGCGGAATACGCCCATTTTCAAGCCCACAAACATTAGTTTTGTGTAACTTCCGCACGGAAACACACTGTGTCAATATTAAAGGGACACTATGTATATTCAAGTCGGGCTTGACCGACTTTCGCTTTCTTACTTGTATTGTGTTGGGGTTTTAATTAAAATAACCAGAAATCGTGGAATTTTGGCAATTCCATAGATGAAAATGAAATAATTTTACAAAATAGGTACATTGAAAGGAAAAGACGCATTAAAAGTTAACCACCAATAAAAGAAAAAAGATTACCTCCCAAGTGCTTTGAAAATGTGGTAGTCTTATCAAAATTTTGTGCAACATATGCCGGTTTCAGACTGCTTTGGCATATTTTTTGTTTTTTTTTTTTTTAACTGGGAAAAGGGAGATTATCCTTAAACTGGACATGAAATTCATTATCTTAAAAGCAGGATATAACGAAAGTAATCTTTATATATATGGCTTAAACACAAAATTATTTAAGGTAAAAAGGCTTAAAGCACTAGAATCCAACTTTCGGTGTCAAAAAATATCAGTTGGTAAAGAGTAGTGTGTGAGTCAAAGGAGTTGTACTGTAGTTTGGCTACAAAAAGGAACAAAAATATGTTTATATGGCATTCCGATAGCACTGTAGGTTTGACGGACTTTTTTAGGATTGACGGACTTTTGTAAGGCCACTGTGAGCAAGTTCACAAACCAAGTTGGAACCTAAGTGTATCGATATCGATGGTACAATAAATATCGAAAATTAAAGTTGCAACGCTAATAGATACGAGGAAGCCGAATCGGTTTGTGTCCGAACTAAGCCTCTACAATAAAATTCTGCGCCTTAGCCAAATTAGTTCGGCTCCTAATTAACTACAGTGGGGTCTCGTTATAGGTCGCCTCGTCTTACGTAGATTCGCATTTACGTCACATATCAATTAACGCCCTGGTTCGCTAAACGTCGCAAATGATTCGCAATTACGTCTAAAAGTTTGGGGGGAAATTTTTTTCGTCTTTTGCGCCCCAAGTGCCATCTCCAATTATCGCAAACATATGGAAGCAGCTCAAATAAATTGCGTTGTTGTGGACACAGCGTAAACATTCTGCATCTGACGAATAATTGGAAATCAGACATTAGAGCAGTGCTGCCAGTTGTAGGGAAATTTCATTTTATTGACTTTAAAATGGACTTTAAAAAATTCGTCTATCAATTTTTGAGCTTTGAGGAACCAATTAGAAATTTTTTCATACAATCATATAAAAAAAAAACTGATTCGTTATACGTCGATTTTTTAGGAACGAGAAACGACTTATAACGAGACTCCACTGTATATAGTTTGTCACTATCGATAGTTTTCGGTAGTACGCGATTCGAAATCTATCGATGGCTATCGATGATTTTAAGAAATAATCGACCAATATCGATGGTCTCGACTATCGGCGTTTCTGCACATCTATTTGCTACAACATATGGTGATGTGTCGTCTAACCATATTACTTTAAATTTCACTTCGATTATTTTTAGCAAAGACCACCTCCAAACAGTCAGCTTTCCAAATTATCTGGCTATTAATAGCCAGCTTTCCAAATTATATGGCTACTTATATCCAGCTGTTCAAATTGTTTGGCTACTAATAGCCAGTTTTCGCAATTGTTGGCTACTTTTGAACTTCCGATTTAAAAAACAAATCGGTGTCATCGATATATCGATTGATCTAATAATTCGATTCGCTATCGATAAGTGACTCAAATTCGCCGATATCGAATTCGCCGCTATCGAATTCGCCGAGAGTTCGTCTCGAAGCTACAATTGGTGATGTGTCGTGTAACCATATTGCTTTAAATTTCAGAAAATCCCGTTGAAGTTTTCAAGAAAACATGGGTAATTCGGACTCGAAATTGAACTTCCGGAAAGCCATAGTTCAATTAACGCAGAAACACCAAAGAATCGAAGGTAAAAACGAAAATGAATTTTCTCCATTGCGATTTGATTGATTAATCGATTGATTAATCGGTTGGTTAATTGATTGAAATTAAATCAAGCAATTGAAAACTAATCATCTAATCAAATTGAACTCCCATGCGCAGTGACAGACAACCAGTTCTGGGACCACTTCTGGACAGGCCATCAAACGTCGCTGGAAGACGTATTCGCACTGGTGACAGCAGCGGAAATCCGCACCATACGGGATGAGAATCCTGCGAACCTTGCGACACTTTGCTATAAGGCTGTAGAAAAGCTGGCACAAGCGGTGGATAACTCGGTAAATTGAATTGACTCATTTGGATCATTTGGATGGCAATATCTCATTCTTTCATTCTTAGGCACGGACGCAAGCGGAACAACAAAGCGTTTTGAATAGCGTGAGACTACTGATCCGGATTCTGCCGTACATTTTCGAGGAGGATGAGAAATGGCGTGATTTCTTTTGGAGCAGCTTACCCGACGACGGTGCAAGTGAGCTCGAACTGGAACGCGACCATTTCGGGCGATCGGGACACAATAAAACGATTCCATTGGCTCAGTCCCTCTTGAATGCTATTTGCGATTTGCTTTTCTGTCCCGATTTCACCGTCATTGCAACGCGTCGTGCTGGCCCCGACAAGGCTGAAGAGCTTGCGAATATTGATAGTTGCGAGTATATTTGGGAAGCAGGCGTTGGCTTTGCCCACTCGCCACCGAAAAATGCGCAAATGGAGAGACGGCGTACAGAATTGCTGAAGCTCTTGTTGACCTGCTTCTCGGAGCCGATGTATCGGACTCCGCAGCAGTCAGAGGAGCCAAATAAATGGATCGCGTACTTTACGTCAGGCGATAACCGTCATGCATTGCCCTTGTTCACATCTTTCCTTAATACCGTTTGCGCGTACGATCCGGTTGGTTTCGGTGTTCCCTATAATCATTTATTATTCGTTGATACAACCGAACCGCTCGTGGAGGCTTGCTTGCAGATTCTAATAGTTACCTTAGATCATGACATGATCGTTCATCAGCAACAGCAATTGGAATTGCAACGGCAACTTCATGCTTCGGGCGCTATGCCGCCATTCGATGATAGCTTTGGTGATAATCTTTTCATCAATTATTTGTCGCGCGTGCATCGCGATGAGGATTTCCATTTCATTTTGAAGGGTATAACGCGTCTTTTGAATAATCCATTGGCTCAAAACTATTTACCGAATTCGACGAAACGTTTGCATTGCCATCAGGAGCTACTGATACTCTTCTGGAAGATATGCGACTATAATAAGAAGTTCTTATATTTTGTATTAAAGAGTTCCGATGTGCTTGACGTACTTATTCCAATTCTTTATCATCTTAACTATTCACGTGCCGATCAAAGTCGCGTGGGCCTGATGCATATTGGAGTTTTTATATTGCTTCTTTTATCAGGTAATTTAGCTTAGCGCTCGCTCATTATTGATTTTTCGATTTTTTTTTGCCAATAATAATAATAATGAACAATATCTTATCTTTAGGTGAACGCAATTTTGGTGTGCGCTTGAATAAACCGTACACAGCAACTGTGCCCATGGATATACCAGTTTTTACGGGCACTCATGCTGATCTGCTTATAACGGTCTTTCATAAAATCATAGCCACTGGTCATCAGCGTCTTCAACCGCTGTTTGATTGCCTTCTAACCATACTCGTTAATGTTTCACCCTATCTGAAAACGCTGTCCATGGTAGCTAGTGTTAAATTATTGCATCTTCTTGAAGCTTTTAGCACTCCATGGTTTCTGCTTTCGGCACCAAACAATCATCATTTAGTATTTTTCTTGCTCGAAATATTCAATAATATTATACAATATCAATTCGATGGAAACTCCAATCTCGTTTACACAATCATACGAAAGCGTCATGTATTCCATGCAATGGCTAATTTGCCATCTGATATGACAGGGATTGCAAAGTGCCTGAGCGGACGTAAATTGGGAAAGTACAATATACCGCACGTGCCACAAAAGAAAGGTGGAGCAACTGCTGCGCCAACAATGCCATCGAATATTGCTGAAGAAATCGACGATGACGATGACGACGACGACGACGACGAGGAGGAGGATGTGGATGAGGAGGAAGGGGAGGAGGAGGAAGCCATCGATTCTGAGATGGAAGCACAAGAGAAAGGTGAAAAGCAAATGGAAGGCTCAATGCCAGCATTGCCTGCCGAACCAGGTACTTTAAAGGCATCTTTGCTAGATACACCAGCGATAAACCAAATGACCGAACGTGAACCAGCACATCCCGGTAGTGCTGAGCAAACACCTTGCACCGATGCAACTGTTGATATTGTACATTTCATTGAAAATGATGTCGATGGGAAACAATCCGAAAAGCAGCAATGTGCTAGTCCAACAAAACCAAATTCAAATGCTGCCTCGCCAACGAATAGCAGCAACTCGTCGATACCAAAAGAGAATCAATCGCGTTTGTCCGTTGCCCATCGGAGCAGCATACGAATGGTACCGTCTATGGCGCCTGCCGAACGTTGGACACCAACACCAGAATGGATAGTCTCTTGGCGCTCGAAATTACCATTGCAAACGATAATGCGCTTGCTTCAGGTACTCGTTCCTCAGGTCGAGAAAATCTGCATCGATAAAGGCCTTACGGACGAATCGGAGATTTTGAAATTT
This sequence comes from Chlorops oryzae, assembly GCA_020466095.1. Lineage (NCBI taxonomy): Eukaryota > Metazoa > Arthropoda > Insecta > Diptera > Chloropidae > Chlorops > Chlorops oryzae. The sequence goes on along the minus strand of CM035806.1, from coordinate 21,590,459 downwards.
CTTCAACATGGTACTCTAGTCGGTCTGCTTCCTGTTCCGCATCCAATATTGATACGAAAATATCAAGCGAATGCTGGCACAACAGCTTGGTTTCGAACCTATATTTGGGGCGTTATTTATTTGCGTAATGTCGATCCGGCGATTTGGTATGATACGGAAGTTAAACTCTTTGAAATTCAACGGGTTTAATCGAATCGAATCGAATCGAGTCGAGTCGAATCGAATGGAAATGAGATTTTTAATTTAAGCGAAAAGTTGAAAGAATGTTTGGCAAACAGTAGTTAATGTATTTAAAAGAGGTGCACCTCATAATTCCTTGTAGCTTTTTTATGACTCGCTCTCAAAATTGCATTCCTATTCCTATATGAAAAATATCTTAAAAACGATCTATGCACCTTGAGACATAGTTGGGCTACAAAAAACCTTAGCTAAATCTTATTTTAAGTTCTTTATTATTATTATTGTTATTTTTTTTTTTGCTTAACTTTTTTTTTTTTTTTTTTTAGTTCATACATAGTTTTATATGTAGCCTAAATAAAAAAAACGATTACTATCCTATAACTGGCTATGAAAATAGATAGAATTATTTGGGCAATACTTCTCAAAACTTTGCTCGCATTTTTTGTTTCTAAATTTGATTGAAATATCCTTGTATATGTGCAATTAACAACCTTAAAAAATTTAAGAGCCTTTTTTTAGGTTAGAAAAGGCTTTAGAGATTTCTAGATGTAGATATATATAATCATAACTAGGGATCGGAAAAATGCCTTAAAAATGACAAAAAGATTGTGTTTTAAAAAATGATGTAAAAATTCCGTTAAAGTGTTCAAATTGATGCATCTGGAAAATGTCCTTAGAATCTTCGCCAAATGTCAAAAAAATCATTTCCAATAATATTTTCTCTGCCTATTTTATTAATAATTTTTTGCATTGAATTTTTAATTCTAATGAATACGAAGCGATCTCCTAGAAATAAAATATTTTTAATGAGTTTTAAACCATAAAGCAAACCATAAGGATATTTTCCATTGATTTTAACGCACTTTTCGTCCTTTTTAGTACGTTTTTCCGAGCCTTAATCATAACATATAAAACAATGAATATATGTGTAACTTTGGATGAATTTTATGAATTCAATTTTGGACCGCCATCAGGCTTTGTTAGCTTTAAATTTATTTATTTTAACATAAAATTTATATATACAATCGGATCTGGATATAACGATTTCCCTTATATAACGACGAATAGCTTTTAGCTCATGTTTGGTTTCATAATTACGTACTCCAAAACTATACCCCACCGTTTTGTGCGTCATCCGGCTTGTTCGATTGAGTGTCGCTGGTTCCATGATGATCCTTATATCCGGATTTTACTGTATCTTGTATATGTGCGTGCTAATAATTTAAAAAATACTTTCTAAAAGATAACTTCTTAAGTGCTGTTTTTTTTATTTTTATTTTTTTGAAATTGATTTGGCCATCAGATCAGTTGACGTTAAAAAAAAGTTTTTTTTTTTTTTTTTAAAGAAATAGAAATCATAAAGATGATCCAAATTTCGCAACTTATCCTTTTGATTTTCATTCCATCCGAACTTTTTAAAGTGCTTATCATGACGTGACCTCAAAATTAAAATTTACCAACTGTTTATATTACAAAATCTGTTTATAATATTTAATCCCCGATATATGCGTATTTAATCAGAAATAAATGGCTAAATATAAAAAAAAAAAACAAACAAAAAAATCGTTTTCGAGAGCAATCTTATCTAAACCTTTCGTTGTCCTTGTCGTTTGATTTGTGAAAAATTTTCTCTTGGTTAATATGCCAGAGTCTTTGAATTAAATTTTTAACTACACCCGCATCTGGATGCATATAACGAATCCTTGAAATAATGAACAGCTCGAAATAGTGAACGCTTTTTTATTACACGGACTGTTCTAAATATTCAGAGAGGGGGATGGAAAAGGGGAATTTTCCCCCGGGCCCGGGCTTTGTCCCCGTTTAGACATCGAGACAAAACGCGAGACACTGGAAGGAAACATATGAGAAAGACGGAGATGGAATGTCTTTCGTCTCTGTCACTCTCATGTGTTTCCTTCCAGTGTCTCTCTTAATCTAAACACGGACTTTCTGAAGGGGCCCGCAATTGGCATGGGACTTTTGTTTTTTTGTCGCACATTTTTGTGAGGGAGCCCCGGAGAAAATCCCCCGTGACCACAAATTTCTCTCTGCGGGCCTGTATATAATGAACAAAACATTCTATCTCGCTAATACGAACAATCTGGATACTTGCAAAAATAAATTCCCTATATCCAGATTCGACTGTATTAGGTTTCATATTTTTTTAGAGTTGTAAACAAAAATAAACTATCAGCTGTTTTTTGCTCGAGCTATAACCTAGATTTTGTCAGCTGCTTTTCGCCGGAAAAAAATCAAACTGGCAGCACTGGGTGACAGTGTGTCCACTTTTTTTTTTTTACGAAAAACTACGCACTTCTGTTGCTGTGAGTTGACAGCACTGGTTGAAAGTGAAAGTCGTGGAAAGTGAAATAAATTTCCGAAACGAATTTGATTGTATGAACGGTTTTTTCACTATGAATAAATTGTACATACTGGCACGGTCGGCTTTGGGTGTGCAACGCTCCATTTCGAGCAAACAATTCCCTTCAATAGTGCAGCTACGCGCGATCCAATTGGCAACGGTAAAATTAGAACAAAAAGCAACGGGAACAGAGAAAACGCAAAATGTTGCAAAACAAAAGAAACCAAAGACTTCTCCGAAAATCTCCCTGATTGGCAACAATCAATCCATCTCTGTGGTGTCGCTCGAAGAGGCGCAGAAACTGGCCAAGAGGCGTGACCTTCATTTGGTTCTTGTTCAAGAATTGGATGCGAAAACACAACGGCCGGTTTATAAGTTTGTTTATTGCCCGGTCAGACGGGGAAAACATGCAGTGCTGTTCGAAGAAAAAGACTCGAACTATTGCCCACTTCTGTTTCTACGTCTGACCGGGGGTTAATAAATTATTGATAAATATATATTTTATATAATATTATTAATATTGCAGACTCGTAACGCAAGCAGAGTTATTGCAAGAAGAGCTGCAGGATCTTAAGAGTGATGGGAAATCGGGAAAGAAGTAAGTTTACGGTATTTTCTATAATTTATTATTTTATATTATATTATTATTAATTTATAAAAGCAAAAAAAAAAAAAAAAAAAATCCGAACCCTGATTATAACTTTAGTTGAATTGAAAGAATATTATTTAGTAGAATATAGGAGATATATAAGATTATAACTTCCCTGCAGTAGTTTGGACTGACCCAAGTGTAGCCTTCGGTCAGTATTTCATGTTACCAGTACTAGTCCCCTCATAATTCCACTTCTAATGTATTCAACTGACCTTTTTAACATGGGCCGGTCATTGGAGAAGGACTGGTCCGGCTGTTTTTTGTGTCAATTGTCGTAATTTTGTCTGGTTTTAGGATAGTCAAATAAGGAAAATAAAAAACCAATTACTTATATATATTCTAAGTTGATGAAAGTGTCATTTACAAGCCACTCTTAAACCAACCCGTTGATTTCCGACCGCCGGATAGCCCAATTCGATGGAGCGAACTGCCATAATATGACCGGTAGGATTTGGACCGGTCAAAGGCCAGTCCTTCTTAGGAAATTGACCGGCTCATTACTGTAGGGCTGCAATAGACCTTAACTCCTTGTTTATTATGGTATAGATGTACCTGTATTGTGAACAGAATATAATAAGTTTTTGTGAGGACAGTGGCCGAAGAAAAAATCATACTATCCATCGAATTTAGACTCGACATAACTCATTTGATCTGATCAACGCAACAGCAGTATCTCGGTAGATCCAATTCCGACGATCAAGCTCCATCGACTATAACCATCTGACCTAATCTCCATCTCCTCTAAACTCTGACCTATGAGCAGCGTAATACATTCTAAGAAAAATTTCATTGAGTAACCATAGTCCTTATATATACTAGTATCTGTTCGGGTTCAATCACTGCTCAAGCAGCAGCGCAGACTTGCAATAAAAGCATTTCCATGTCACTAAAAAACGAATGAAAGAACGAACACAATTCAGAGTCAAAGAGATTTAAGCTGACTTAAGCCAGTCGTATAGTCACCATTGTTCCACCAGAGACAATGACACCGAAGAAGAAGAAGAAGAAGAGAGAAGGAAGTAATCTCTTCATTTCGAAATTACGTAAAGGATTGCTTTTCTATTTGACTCCTTCACAAATAGCCAATTTTTGAAAAACTCCTCCCCAAATATAATTTTATCCAATTTAGCGCTTCAACCAAAAAATCTGAGAAATCGCTAACGATTGGCTCTCGCATAAGCGATCACGATCTGGCTTCACGGCAAAAAAATATCTGTAAATGGCTGGTCAAACATCACGAAGTCCGTATTCTCATACAGGGTACTCCCGATGACATGCCGAATATGGAACGCATAAGCAAAGCCATTGAAAAATGCATCAAAGAACCAGAAATTCTTGGAAAGATACAACAAAAGCGTTCAAAAGGATCGCATATCAAATTTAATATTGTACCGGTGACGCCTCCAGTTGCTGGCGAGACGACAGCCAGTGAAGGCAATCAATCAATTTCAAGTGATACAAACACATCATCGTCATCGTCGTGACCGTTCGCGCTCTTGCCTCGGATAAATATAAGCGAAGGGCGTAAATATTCAACATTTTTGCATCAAAAAAGTAATGACGTAACCGGCGCCACTTCATTTCAAACGTCACCCATACTCTTTTTATCCTTGTCTTCGTCGTCACCATCGAAGACGCAAAAGAAACGCAAAGACAATCCAAAGGCTGTCGCTGCATTCACCGCCTTCGTTTTTGCCGTATTCGCTGTCAAATATAGCTTATACAGCTTCTATTGGACAAGCAATCAAAAGACCACAAAGTAAGGATTACGATTTCCCTTAATTAAAAACATTATTTATTTATTTATTTATTTATTTTATTATTTCAGAACGAAAACTGAACCGAAGGAATAACCGAAGTGACTTTGTGTTCGTCGAAATACGCTTCCTTAAAATTTCTAGACAACATGAAATTTGATTTCATTAATAAATTATTTCATTATTCAATTAAATTGAATGAAAAACAATTTGTGGCACTGGTTTAAATGCGAAGGCAGTTAAAGTGACAGCACTACTAAAAGATCACAATACTCTCAGGAAGACGGAGGCTCTAAGCCTTAGAACAAAATGTGTATAAAAAAAATTAATTTTTATGCCAACATTAAAAATTACGCATCACAAAATCTTAATTAACTTGAAGAGGATGCTCCAAAGGTTAGAGAAATTCTTGAATTTTTTTTTTTTTTTTTTTTTTTGAAGCACGTGGAGTAGTATTGTACATATATTATTTATAAACGAATGGAAAATTTATTCCAAGCAATATTTCTTAAGATCGAACGTAACTGAACGCCATCGTTAAATAACAAATATGTATGTGCCGAGAGACTCCTAGAAGCCAAAAAAATTATATATTATGTGTAGTAAAAAGAAATCCATTATTTTTGCATTAAATTGAGGGCTTTATTTAAGATAGTTATAATGACCCGATTTAGGTCAAATATGCGCCGTTTTGTTCGATAACTTGTTGCCATTTTAAAGGTAATTTCATTATGCCTCTCTCATAGAAGCCCTCGTTCCTATTAGCAAAAAATTGAGACAGTCGAATTTCAGAAGCCTCTCTTGAAGCGAATGTTTCACCAGCAAAATTGTTCGCCATGGACAGGAACAGATGGTAATCACTTGGTGCCAGGTCCGGACTATAAGGTGGATGCAGAAGAACCTCCCAACCAAACTCCCGGAGCTTCTGGCGAGTCACTATCGATGTGTGTGGCCTGGCGTTGTCCTGATGGAACACAATTCCTCTCCTATTGGCCAAAGCTGGCCGCTTATGGGCGATTGCTTCCTTCAGACGGTCCAATTGTTGACAGTAGAGTTCCGAGTTAAGAGTTTTGCCGTATGGGAGCAGCTCATAGTAGATAATTCCCTGCCAATCCCACCAAACACACAGCAAAACCTTCCTGGCCGTCAATCCTGGCTTGGCCACCGTTTCCGCCGGTTCACCGTGTTTCGACCACAACCGTTTTCGCTTGACGTTGTCGTAAGTGACCCACTTTTCATCACCAGTCACCAACCGCTTCAGAAATGGGTGGATTTTGTTGCGGTTCAGCAGCGATTCGCAGATGGAAATTCGGTCTATGAGGTTTTTTTGCGTTAACTCGTGTGGCACCCATACATCGAGCTTCTTTGTGTATCCAGCCTTATTCAAATGGTTCCAAACGGTTTTTTGTGCAATCTTTAGCTCTTTTGCAATCGAAACAGTGCTAACATGACGGTCGGACTCGATAATTTTCATGATTTTATCGACTTTTTCGACAATTGGCCTTCCAGTGCGTGGTGCCTCCTTGACATCGAAGTTACCGGAACGGAATCGACGAAACCAAAATTGCGCATGATTGGCTGTTACAGTATCAGGTCCATAAACGCTATTCACATTTTCAACCGCCTGGCTTGCGTTTTCTCCCTTATCGAAGAAAAACTGTAAAATGTAGCGAATTTTCTCTTTGCTGATGTCCATCTTTGACAAGCTCTCAAACAAAACTGAATCAATCAATCAAAAAAGTGTCAAAAAAGCTTTTTTAGTAGGAACTGTCATCTTTCTAATGCCCCCTAGCGGAACACGATCGGACTTATACAACGCGAGATGCAGATAAATAACGCCATCAATTGGAAAAATAATGGATTTCTTTTTACTACACCTAATATATATAATAACCCAATAGAATCGTTCCCTCTTTTTATTGGAAGTCCACGCACAATTGTATGTTGAGATGATATAGATATCTACTATTGGAAGGACTTCGTTACTTATACCTCGCCTACTCCTCAACAATAGAGGTTGATGGGGTATCTCCACGGGACATCGCGGAACTTTTAAATGCCACTCGTCTATGGAATTAGAAAAGCGTAGTCACAATAATCCTTGTAGGATGCGGTGACGTGGAGACTTGGTTCCCAAATGCCCAGTGCAAATCTAATCTAATTGGAAGGATCGTGAATGCTGTGAAAACCTAAAAACAAAACTTGCTACAAATAAAAGCCAAAATAGATGCCTATGAAAATATGGTTACAATGCATAAAGACGTGACTGGAATACGTTTAAAGATCCAAGAAGATTCAGGAAGTCAATTTTCTACATCATCGATTAAGGAACTTTCGTACAAGATTTATTGAAATTAAGAATTCTGGAAATAGAGCAGAGCGATGAAATAACGAAACAATAGAGCATTCCGAAGAAATTTTCCTTTTGTCTTTATGAATAAATAATTTCGTAGATACTAGGCCATAGCATAAATACACATTACAAACTCTTCAAGTTACCCTCTCTTTTTTCGTCAATTTGATTTATGCCGTTTCCTCTCATAAACACAAACAATGGAAATGCAAACGCAAAACAAATCCAATAAACTCCGGCATGAGATCGGCATAAGACAGTGTAAATACAAACTCTCTCATTTATTGTTGTTGGTGTTTGAGCCATTTTGCTTATACTTTGTTGAGTTTGTTTCTATTCATAGCTGATCATAGCTACATACATAGCTATTTATAGCTACATATATCAATCTATTTATAGATTAATAGCCATTCAGTAAGTTAGCATACATACTACAGTATGTATTTCGATTTGTTTTCGTATCTGCGTTTGCACACTTGGCTTTTGCTACTTTGCTATTGTATTTAGCATTAAGCAGAGTATGCTTAGAAAAGTAAATGCATTTGAATTCAAACACATTTGATGCTATTGCCTACTAGATACCTCTCAACAATCATTTTTACAATTAAAAAAAAAAAAAAATTAATTAATACTCCTTCAGTATGCTGGATAATGACTGTTCCAGTTTCCACCGTACTTCCGTCTTTTATTGTTACGTCTATTCTCTGTTGAATCGCACGTCCGCGCCTGAATATACCGCAAATAAGGCTCGTTCAAAGGACGTTGGCATGTTGACTGGCAAGTTTCGAGGCTATTGAATTTATTGTTATTGCGATCGCAACGATTTGTAGCGAAGAGCATACACTCATCCTCGCAGTAGTTGTAAAACCAAAAATTACCAATCACAGACATATTATGGCAATCGAAGACACGAAGCTTGTCGAAACAATAAGTAGGTACGATGCATTGTGGTTCCATCTCAACTGGTTGTCTTTGCTGTTGCTTTCTACTAGCGATCGGATGCCGCTGATCATATCCATCGATCTGTGTCGATTCGATGGGTCGACTTTGTTGTTCGCCGAATGAGTTTTTGGAATTTCGTCCGACTTCATTGAAGTCAATATTTCCACGTCGTAAATCACCAATTTCAAATTGATTTTCATTTTCCTGCATTTCCCTTGGATCTTCAGACTCGAACGCTTCATTTACCTGTTCACCCTCATATGGTTCGCGTTGAACAGGAGCTGCTCCGCCCCAATATTGATTACGATCGGACTCGATTTCTCTATTGTTGTTATTATTATAATTATTACTATTGACACCGCTCCAATAATTCTGACCGCCGCGACGCTCTTGCACATCATTACCGGCAGCGCTATTCCAATACTCGTTTCCATTGTTATTGTACTCCGGAGGATCGTGTCGATTGAATATACCATTATCATCTTCTTCTTCATAAATATTATCGCCGATTGAATTGGTACGCCTTCGATCATCTAAATCACCGAGACATGCTTTTCCCACGCATTTCTCATATTCCACCAGTTTGGTGTCACCGATCAGCTGGAAAGTAATAGAAATTATTTCATTTTTATTGAAGATGTCGATTCAATTTGGACTCACCTCGCATGCGCGTTGGGCTCTAGGACCTTTGTAGGCACGCCTACGCACCATTGTTCCCTCTCCGCAAGTGTTGCTACATGGAGAATATTCACCCCAGGACGTGAAATCACACGTACCGGGATTCCGCTGGGCATTTACACCAGCAAGGAGCTCAGCATCCGCACTAGTGCAATTCTCACCCATGCAAACGCGATCCTTACGTAATTCTATCAGGCCATCACAGTTCGATAATTTAGCTAGTTCGGGTTGCTTAAAGACACGCGTACGATAGGTGTGTCCTTCGCCACATCTCGATGAGCAGTCAGACCATCTTGTCCAAGGATGAGTAAAACACTCACGAGGCACATTATAATTATTTGCTAAAAGAAAAAAACAAAATCCATTCGAATTATTTCTGCTCAGAGGATCCTCGAGAAATTCATCGTACATTCATCGTCCTCGCAAAGTCGCTCATAAATTCGCTGACGTTTGATGACGAGAGTAGCCAATGGTGCCATCGCTGCACCAGATTCATCATAGAATGGCGAACGTGGGTCATTTGGAAAATTCGAACGCATACGGCGTATAACATCAGGCGGAACTTGTGGCTGATCTGCGGACTAACTTTTAAAATGCGATAAGCGAAGTCGCGACGGGAAAAAAAATCTGTCTGCATAACTCACCGTATAACTGGGACCAGCATCGGTACCTGCATCCCACGGATAGAGTTGTACTACCTTCTCCTCAACCCATGTACAATTTTGCATGCATAATTCCAAACCGGAAACACCAACGAACCAATCTGGCGAAGGGTCAACCTTCGAAGCCAACGATATGAAATGATGCTTTGGATCTACACGCACCGATGCCACCGATATGCCATTTAAATTCGGAAAAGCTGGTCCACGTGCTTTAATGATCGTTCGTATCGCACCAGCTTGAAAATTCAAATTGAAATCTTTCTCCAAACTTCGCGATGAGCCGTGCTCAGCATACTCCCTCATTCCATCGCTAGCCAATTCACCGTCCTGCCAAAAACGATAATCGGCAACGTGAGCGGCACCAATAATATCACCAAACCGTGCTACCCATCCTTGAGGTGGAAAATCTTTCGGATGTAGATTACGATTCCAAACGCCTTGGAATAAAAGCTGCCAATAGAGAAAATTATAATTCAATCCACTGTGGCAATTGGGAAATCCCGAATCTTACATCATAACGTGCCTCATCACAAGCACAACATTCTTGCACGTCATTTGCTCGACGGTTTTCAATCTCATCAACCACCTCTTGACACATCCGACGCGTCAGTCCACCATCGTCCATATGCCAAACGTCGCGGTGTTGCAGCAGAGTGGCCCGAATCAAAACGCAGCCACTGTTATTATTATTTTTTTTTTTTAATATACATATGTGTATGGTAGGGAAAACGGGAAAGATACAAACCTGGTATTGTTTTGATTGAGTAACTAACATACCTATTAGGATCTGTTGGTGCAATCCATGTCACCTCGGTACGCGTTTTCGGATGAGTGTTTGTACTTTCGACCATATTTATGCAATTCGGACTGAATCGCGTTTCGATTGGATCAATAATTTTAAATTGACCCATGTCCTCGTTTAAATGAAAGTAACCATTTTCGTTCTCCAGTGCTAACGTGAATCCAATGTACCGATGACCGTTATAGGCATTGATGGTGACTAAGGAAGAACAATGGAAGTTTTAGCGCTCAATAGAAAGCAGTTTCAAAAGGATTGAACTCTATATATTCTACTGTGCAAAGTAAGTATAAGTATTACATCGCAAGATTTAATGGAGTTGAACTTGTATGGGTCCCGGGATACAGTGGAGTCCCAGGAAATGAGAGATCAGATGAATTGGCAAATCAGGGATAAGAGGGTGTACCAATGGGACCTGAACCAATAATAGCTCCTAGCTCCGAAGATCTGAAGCGCTGGATCGTTTCCTATGCGGCGAAAGCCCACAAGGAAAGATGGTCCGGCGTTTCGACCTGCAGAACAACCAAGTGCTTCGTTAAAGAGCCAAACGAGAAAATCGCAGACTTTCTCCTTCAACTGAAGAGAACTGATTTGCGGAATCTTGTAGGCTTAATAACGGGACACATAAGATGTAGTCGTCATATGGCGAACATTGGAGTCGTCGCGGACCCCACATGCACCTCCTGCATCGAGGACGAGGACGAGGACAGTGCGGAGCATTTCCTCTGCTACTGTCCCGCTTTCTCACGGGTCAGGATGAGAGTGTGGGGCGGCGACGTACTTAGAAGGAAAACATCCATTCTCTAGCTCTCACGAAACTTCTTGCTTACCTCAAGAGAACCAAGAAGTTCCGTGAGAGTTAAACCACGGGACGGCAAAATAGGCAAAATTGCCTGATTGCCATGAGACTAATGTCCCACCCACCCTCACATCATCATCATCATAATCATCATCAAGTATAAGGTTAGGGAAAGGAATGTATTTTATTTAATGTTCGGATCCTACACTGACGGTGCTTTTCCACACAGTATCCAAGATATGGTGGTGCCACATATAAATTTAATTCAATTTTGCCTCATCAGTGGATATGGACCGAATCAGCGAACCTCGGTATAATTCCGGAGCTATCTTACCCTCATAATTACCCCAAGCCACCACGATATTCCCCAAAGGGCCCGTACCCAAAGACCGGACAGAATGCTTAAACGTATGCCGGGGCCATTTTTAGGTTTAGATAAAGGTGTGAATACAACTATACTTAGAATAGCTGTACCACACCGATAATAATTGTAGGTCATATGGTCTACCCTTCGTACATTCCCCATAAAGGTTCCAGCTATTCTAATTTGACCTCATACCCGATCGTGCATAGGTGGACATTTGTCTAGGGTCCGCGGGATTGCCACATCCGTAAATCGTAAGGATTTCCCTCGCGGCAAGTGTTCGGAAAAGGTCGTAATGTTTATAGTTTTTTGGAAATCAATTGAAAATTGGATCGGATGGATTGTAAACAAGTCTTATAAAAAAAAAACTTGAGTATAAGAATTATACGCCATCATGAAATCTATTTGTTAAATTTGGCGCATTTTCTTAAATAATCGAGAATTTCGCTTACGTTCATTGGTTCTTATCGATCTGTTTTGCCCACTGGTAATGAATCAGTCTGAGTGAGACGTTTAAAAAAATATTTTGCAAAAAACAATAAAAATCAAAATATATACTATAAAACGATAAGAAACCAAACTACTTAATAACTAAGGCTTCAGTTGTTGTGGCTAGTGGCGTCAACAGCTTATCTCAAATTATTTTTGTTCTCAAGTTCATGGTCATGGAACCAAGCTTCTTCAACGACTTTCCACTGATACACCTCTTTTCCTATTATTATTATTATTATTATTTTTTTTTTTTAATTTTCTTTAACTTACTATTATATTCCTGACCCAAAATATAGGTCTGTGGATTATTATGAATCATAATACCGAAATTCTCATCGACTGGCGACTTTGGAGTCATTGTATTGGCAGGATAGCGACTACAAATCAATGCCGACAGACATTTTTGGGAAAATGTTAGTATCACGAATATTAAGCCCATATGTACGTCCATTTTGATATTTTCCTTCTCGCATTCGTTGACTTTCTTCAGTTTCTTTCGAATCACTCCTTGACTTTGTAACTTTCCTCTTGAAAATTTTTCTTTTCTATATGCGCCACGAAATTTTCGCATATATTTACGCGTATGCGCTCACTAACAGACTAAAGACTCCGAATCAAACGAGGAATAAAAATCAAAAAAATCAAAGAAGAAAAATATTATGAAAAACACGACAAGGAAACACGAAAATTCTCGTCTTGTGTAGAGATAAGCTGAGCTTACAATATACTATTAGCGCGCAGTAATCTTAAATCACGGAAAAAAGTAAAAAAAAAAAAAAAAAAAAAAAAAAAAAAACATTGCTTCAATTGCACATTTTGACCCACAATTTTTGCAAATTTCCTTATCAGACCATTTAATCGCATGCGTTAATATATGTATATTTAATTTATTTTTCCGTTTTTTTTTTTACTCTTATTTTTGAGTTCATGTAATTTTTGTAAAACTATTCTTTTATGATGCAATTTTGTAATTTGTCTTGAACTGAAATAATCTGATTCAATTTTTGTTGAAAACAGTTCTGGAAATCGAAGATCATTGAACAACATGAAGTCACATGCTCCGAACTGATATCAAATTATAATATAGCAAGAAAATCTCTTCGATTCTATGCATTACAGTCGGCAATGATAAACTCGTATACATTTTGCAACAAGTAGGAATGCTAGCGCTGGCTAAGCCCGATTTTGATATACCCAGATTGTCGGCAACGTGGACATTTATACTGCGGATCTTAGTTCTAGAGCTGTAACACGATCCACATAAAACTAATATAAGTACCCTGCTGAAGCTAAGTACAATAAACTATTTCCAAGATGAATTTTTAACATTATTACTATAGTAAGCCCTATGTCCCTCTTTTGGCAGAACTCAAAAGTCGTTATCTATTCTTCGAAATATCTGCTAAGTGGATATGTCTTTTGGATGCAACACGAAAAAAACACTGCTCCTCTGCATTTGGTGTACTCAGGGGTTAGTTTTGTTAGTTTTCAAACCCATTTTCGAAATGCGTGGAATCGCAAACGAACGCAAGAATCTTGATATCAAGTTTTTTTATGCGTAAGATCCCTGCCCAAGTAATTTTCTGCGCACGCGCCTGGCCCTCTATGTACCCGTCCACAAAAGCAAATCCAACGTTAAGAAAGACTTCCCATATGATCGTATTACATTCTTTTTCTATTCGAACACAATCTTTAATCAAGACCCTCAAGTCAATAAGTCAAGTGTCAGATCCTGGGGTCTCACTATGCTTACTTTACGTGTTCGAAGTCGCTGAATCCGAATTTGAGCTCCATATATCTCCATCGGGTATAAGTTTCGCCATCGAGAATTGCTTAACTGAGAAAATTAAAAACGTTGGTAATACAAATATGACTAGATCTTTTTTACCTGGGCCCGATCCACCTTTTGGCCGCTCAGGTAAAAAACAACATTTTCCGCCCCTATGATGACTCCAATGAGGTACTGTTTTCACATATCTATGCGAAATTGCCGCTCTGGGCATATGCCCGGCTTGCCACCTTCTTGCTTGTCATGATCATTACTGTCCTGGTTATCTTCCTAAAACAAACTCCCTGCAAAAGTCTTTTTTTCTCCCATCCATTCACAATTTGACTTCAATAAATTTTCGAAATTTTCCCAATGGGGACCACACATATAATCTGATCGTATGCAATGATATAAAAATTATTATGATTGTGTTTCTTAACCTAAATTCCTTAGAGAACTTAAAAATTAATTAATCTTATCTCTTTTCAATGGGGGAAATTTTCCATATCTCTGTATTCTTCCAGAATATCTGTTCCGTTGCCTTTGGTTTTTTCTCGGAAGTGTTTGTGACTGTGGCTCGCCGAATTGTGTGGACCAGGTGCTTTCTCTTCCGTCCGTTTGCTGTTGCATTTGTTGCGTTTCTAAATTCAAAATCGTCCGAAGGCAGGTACTTTCACAGACCTGTAATGTATGGAATTTATTTTTATTTTCGTCGCAATTATCAGCCGTAAAGATTTTGCATTCACGATCTTCGGCATCGAAGAACCAGAAATTTTTTATCCATTTCATGTGCGGGCAATGTCGTGGGTCAGCATCCGGTTTTCGATAGCAGTATTCTTGCACAACAGCATATTTATCGGGTCTTGTTCCACCAGCTGTCATTTCACTTGTATATCCGTAATCATCGATATTTCCGGCAATATCCATTGGCTGATTGTAACCAGTCTGGGAATTTGAATAACGTCCTTTCTTCGTCGTCACACCCCTAAAACGATTTGGCGTACGTTCTGTTGTTGTTGTTGTTGTCCTAGGCTCATATCGTTGTTGTTGATTATATTGAAATTTATTGGGCCTTTTATCTCCATATGGATCCTCATTGTACTGCGAAACACTGTTGTATGAATTAAAGCCATTTGTATGGGCACTCCTTGAATCACTGCCAAACGTAGACGGTTGATTTTGATTGTTGTTGTTAATCCATCGTTGATTGCTGAATGTATTTCCGTTCGATTCGTTTTCTTCGAAATCTGAACTAGGTAAATTATCTCCAGGAAAGCTTGCGTCATCACGGTCTTCATTGATATTTCGATTTGGATAATCGAATTCGGGATTGTTGTTGGGATAATTCGGATAGTTTTGGTCATTATTACCGTAACCGTTCCTCTCAATTTCGCCAAATGTGGGAATACCAGCCGGTAGACGGCTGTTGGTATCCCATCGTTCATTGAAATCTTGTTCGCCTTGCTGCTGAGTTGGGTAAAGAGGCTGTTCGAAATTATTCTCTTCCATCAAACCAGGTTCGGGCTGATATTGATCCACGAATCCACCATATCCGCCCGATATCGTTCCACCACAGGCATTCCCTGTACATATATCCGTCTGCTCAAGTTCATATTGCAAGCCGGCCTGCATAAAAAAAAATTGATTCGCCTCACACCAGTCAGTTCAGGTTCAATCGAATCATTCGAATAGCTTACCCGACAGCTTTCACGCGCATATGGGTTTCGGTAATCCCGTGTACGCTTGGTGAAACCACGTCCGCAGCTTTTCGAACAAGGGCTCCAATCACTCCAAGGCGTTAGGGCACATTCAGCAGATGGCGTTTCCTCCATTGCATCCTCCTCTTGAAGTCCACATTTCGTTCCCTCACAACGTTGTGTCTGGCGCAGAACGACTGTACATTTAAATCGAAGCGCTAAGCTGGGGTCCTTATAGGATCGTTCGCGGTATTGACTGCCTGGACCACATTTTGTAGAACACTCAGTCCAATCGACCCAAGGATGTGTTGCACATTCAAACGGGACATTGCCATCTGATAAGAGAAGAAGAGAATTATCATTGCCATGAGAGTTATGAAACTGTCAATATTCTTTCTTTATTTTATATCAGCTCTCACCAGGCTCGCATTCTCGTTCATAAAGCTTCTTGCGTGTTATAGTACAATGTGGCCATTGGTTTCATTGGTGCACCACTTTTCTCGTAAAACGGTGAGCGGTTATCATTCGGGAAGGTCGAAGTTATTCGCCTCACAACATCGGGGGGGTATTGTTTTTGATCGGGAGACTGAAAAGCAGAAGCAGCATGATCGAACATATTTTTTACTACTCAAATGATGGTGCTCGATGGTTTTCCGAACTTACCATATAAGATGGTCCAGAATCGGTGCCAATGTCCCAAGGAAATAAATTCAGAGTCTTACGTTCAATCCACGTACAATTGGCTAAACAAAGCTCCAAGCCGGCGACACCCAGAATCCAATCGGGTGAGGGCATAATCTTGGTGACAAGCGATACCAAATGATGACGTGGGTCAACACGGACCGTCGCCAATGTTGTGCCCATTACATTCTTACGATATGGTATTCCAGGAGCCTTGATTATGGTCCGTATATTGCCCGACTGAAAGAACCCGTTCAAAATCGAATCGATTGAAACGAAAATAGAATCGATGTTAGCTTACTTCACTGTCCTCTTTGATTTCGTTCTCCAGCGTCTTGGTGGCACCATGTTCGCCCAGTTCTTGCAATCCAAGACTAGCTTGACTGCCATAAGTCCAAAAACGATAATCAAACGAATGCGAAGCACCCACTACTTCACTGAATTTAGTGCGCCAATCTTCTTTTGGAAAATCCGTTGCGTGGGTGTTACGCGTCCAGCGTCGTTCAATGACCAACTTTCAAGTGTCCCCCCCCCAAAAAAAAAAAAAAAAAAATCATTAATCAGTAATCTTATCCTACACATACAGACCCTCTTCGCATACCTCATATTTTGCATCATCGCATGCGCAGCATGGATTCACTAATGGCGTCTGAATATTAATGTCATCGATCTCTTCCGCGCATATTTTCTTCGTTAGGAATCCACCGTCCATAAACCAGACATTACGATGTTGCAAGACTGCCGCTTTTATGAATACGCATGTACTGTTCGGGTTCGATGGCGCCACCCATGCCACATCGATACGATTCTTCGTTTTCGTATTGGAACTCTCGATCATATTCTCGCATTGTGTGCTGAAACGCGTCTCGGCTGGATCAATAATTTCGAAATTCCCCGTTAGATCAAAGCCTGGTCTGGAGTCGGGATCCGCTTCGGCAACCAGAGTAAAGCTGATGAATTTAAAATTTATTGCACAAGAGAGCGTAACTGGAAAGGGGATTATATATATTTATATATATATATATATATATATATATATATGTATAAAGCTATATATTTACGTTAGACGTATGAGGTCAATCAGGCTTTTCTCCCTTACCATTGTACTTTTGTCCGGGTATAAAACTTGGTGGATTTCCCTCGATTGTTATTTGAAAATCATCATTAACCGCTGACTGATCACCACTGGCACCTTGAGGCTTACGATTGCATCCCAATACAATATCAATCAAGTATAAAATCCCAATTACCAATCTTGCATTCATTCCTTAAAGCTCTTTTTTTTTTCTCTCGACCTGAAAAATCGCCTCGAAACGCGGAAGTCTTTTGGATTTCTTTCTTCACCAACTTCTTTTATATGACTGATCGATCGCAATGTGTCGGCGCAAATTACAAATTGAGACATCTCTCTGCTCTAACCCAATGAACTCTTCTTAATAATTTCACTCATAAAAAAATTTTTTTTCGATTTCCAAAAACTATGTCAATGCTCATTTATTAATGGGGGCCCGCTTCGAATCCAGCGATACGTTTATCGCTCCGCCTCTCTAACATACAAGTTTGTATACATTTCGGAAAATGTGATCGCTCGTTTGAATTGCAACATTTAGCTTCCTATTTTTTGTTTGACAACAGAGCCGGCATTTATTATGCTGCCTGATGCGAACGTCTTTTCCGTCTTTATGAATCACCAGACACTAGACAGCAAAATTTTTTCACAAACACCCACGTGGAGATTAACAAGAAAACAAGGGCCTCATATGACGCATTTTCCTTTATGAAAAACCGCCCTTCTGCCACGCCCAGTTTTCCAATTTTTGGAAATTACATTAATTACCTTTAAGTACTTATGTTCAAATGTCAAATTTCATGAAAAATATCTCCAAAAATTCAGGCTTTAGAGGAGTTTTTCTGAATTTCAGAACAGACCCTAATACTATAGGTACCCGTAAAAATTGTCCGATCTGATCCATTCTCGAACATGTTCTTACTAATGTCGCCGTGAGCACGCATATCACATTTCGTCCACATAGCTGAACTCCTTCGACAAGAAAACTGTACAAAAACAGACAGACAGACGGACAGACAGACAGACGGACAGACATGGCTAAATCGAATCTCCTGGTGACACTGATCATTTCCATATACCTATATATGGTATGGTCTATCTCGAATGGTTTCGGGTGTTACACACAACCACCCAAAAACAATATACTCCCGACACAAGTGGATCAGGTATAAAAAAAACGGAATGGGAAAAGCGAAAAATTCTGGGGAAATCAAATTGAGATGAGATTCGGGACTCAACATGGCAACCTCAAGTGGCCGCCGTCATCAGGTCCTCCTATGTTAGGTGCCTCCATCCATTGTTTAATGGGAAAATAATTCTTCCGAAAATTAAAAAAATTTTTTTTTTTTGTTTCACAGTGTAACGAAGCTCTTAAATTTTACAAAGACTTTGCGTCCATTTTTCGTGGGTCACGCGTCGCTTCATGTTTTCAAATATTTTGATTAAAAATAATTGATTTTATTGGATTGTTGTGAGCACAGGCACGCTGAAAATTCTGGGCTCCTTAATTTTTTATTATTTTTTTTTTCTTAGATGATGAAATTATAAAAAGCAACAAACATAAGAGTTTGTTTGTTTTCCGAGAATGTTCTGGTCCGAATTGGGTTATTGAACTCATCGACCGATCTTCAAAAATACCAAAATATTTTGCAAAAAAAAAAAAAAAAAGGAAAAAAATTTGAGAGCATAGACGTGTGACGGCATTGTTTCACGAAGGTCCCCTGTGCATGAATAATGGAAATTTATATGGTGAGATGATTTTTATACCAATGAAGGAGAATTGCCTTTAATTATTTGAAGTTTTGATTCATTTTTCATTTTATTTTTATTTCAAAATGTGGAAAGAAATCCTTTGAAAGAAGAAGGATGGTCACTGAAACTTTTTATTTTTATTTTTACTTTATTTTTTGTTATTTAAGAATTTTTATTTCTTATTTATATTCATGAAATATTTTTTCTCATTTTGAGTATTTAAAATGCCAACGAAATGCAATTCGGTCTTACCACTTATCGCTCTCATCGTTATTTTCGAGCAGACATGGCATCATTTTGCACTTCTCGATGCGAACGCGATCCTTGCATTTATAGTTGAACTCACTGTTGATAAGTGTACGTGTTTTTTGTCGGACCGCATTGTCGCCGCAAGAAGCCGTACACGGTGTCCAGGCAGACCAATCCGAATAGCGACAGTCGTCCTGTTCCTTGGGCAAATTCGGTTTCGCGAAGCTGCCGTATCGCCTCCGCTCGCCGCCAAAGAATCCACTGCCCACCGAATAGATGTCGTCGCAACGTTGATAGCATTTATCCAGACGAACCAAATGCTTCGGGCATGATTTGCCACCGAATTTCGGTGAACGTAGGACTCTTCTGGTTTTAATCTGAATGCCCTCGCCGCAAGTGGCATTGCAGGCATGAGCTTGCCATTCGGAGACCAAACAGTCGACACGCTTTTTCGGCGATTCAAAGTGTCCGGTGCGCTTCTCGAAGCGAATTCTCGGCTCGCGGCACGTCTCCTCGCATGCCTCTTTCGAATTGAATTTATTGCGGTTTTCATCGCACCGATCCGTCCAGAAGATCGCGCACTGATCACTCATGTGATCGTAATACCAGAAATGCGAAACATCACTATCACGGCAAGGACTAACTTTAATATCTTTGTAACAATACGACGGTACGATCGTATCACAGCTGGGGTTCGTGCAATTGACCTCTTCGAAACGTTTGACATGCCGGCAAGGATCGGAGCCATCGCTATTCGGTGGCGTAACGCCATATGCCTCGTTCAAGTTCCAGACTTTTCGTTCACGTTGTCGTTTGCCATTCTCACCGCACGGTGCTTGGCATGGTGAAAAATCCGACCACGGCGAGACACCACATTCCGGTGGTATGTAGTCGTCACGCTTTTGACTATAGCTTTCGAAATTTCTATAGCGCCGATCATCTCCAACGTTACCATAGTAAGCACTCGCAGCTCCATCGGTTTCCATTGCTTCACCTCCAACAGTATCACCAGCGGCACCATCGCCACCACCGCCACCATCGCCACCACCGCCACCATCGCCACCACCAGCATCAGCACCTCCGCCAATATCATTTTCACCAGCAGCGTCGTTTCCATCATTCTCCCCTTGGCCCTGCTCGTTGCCATTAATGTCACCGCTACAAGCGACTCCAAAACATTTTTCGGTTTTCTGAAGCCGATAGTGATAGACTTTCTGTCAAAGTAAAGCAGTGGCTTTCTCAGAACTGAATTTTCTTATTGAAGGGTCGAATTTTCAAGCACTCATACTCACCTGGCACTTCTTTTTCGCACCCTTGTTGAGATAATGTCTTGTTTGGGTCTTAACGCCCTCACCACATGTAACCGAACATGCGGACCAAGACCCGTAATCGGATATCGCACATTCGGGATCGCTGGGCCCAGCACCGGGATACGCTATGTCAGCATCACTTCCGCCAGCAGCCACTTGCTCATCGTTGAACGAGCCCGAGCCGCACCGGCGTCCAGTGCAATTTTGCTCGCCGCGTAAATTTGTCAAGCATTTAGCGCGGCGTGCCTCCACCGGATTCTTGAACTCACGAGTTCGATATTGTTTTCCCGGACCGCATCGACTTGAACATTCGCCATAAGGACCCCATGGGTGTGTATCACATTCGGGCGGTTCGTTTTTGGCTTCGATTTGAGCAGAAATGAAAAATAAAATCTCCAATTAAATGTAGGAAAGCAAGCTTCTGAGAGCACCTATGTATGTATTTGATTCGATTAGAAAATATTTATGATGCATTTGCTCTCGGTACATATGTTTCAGGCGACATGTTGCTTCAACACTTTTTATGTTCATTCCACTTACAGTCAGATTCCGAGCATATCTTTTCATAAAGCCGTCGTCGATTGATGTGAAGCGTTGCCAATGGTTTCATAGGCGTCCCAGTTGGATCATAGAACGGTGAACGTGGATCGTTTGGGAAATTCGATTTGATGCGTCTCACAACGTCCGGTGGAACTTGCGGCTGATCGGCAGACTAAAATGAAAATCATCAAAAAATAGACAAACGAATTTCGTATATTCTATCATAAATAATTTGGAAGTATTTCGTTATTCACCATGTAGGATGGCCCACTGTCGGTGCCAGCATCCCATGGGTAAAGATTATGAACTTTATTTTCAACCCAAGTGCAATCTGGCAAACAAAGCTCCAGTCCCGAAACGCCAACAATCCAGTCAGGCGACGGATCAATCATAGAGACGAGCGATATTAAATGGTGATTGGAATCGACGCGAAAAACTGCGAACGTCTTGCTCGTAACATTCGGATAAGAAATGCCTCGTGCCTTAATTATTGTGCGTATTTGGTCGCTCTGTTGAAGATTTCGTTTCGAACAACAATCGATTTGTTCATACATTGTACATATGTAGGTACATACTATATATAAAGCGTTCACGATAAGCCCAGTATTAGTGCCTCGAACATACCTGATCCTTTAGCTCACTTTCGAGCGTACGCGTCGAGCCATGTTCGGCAACCTCGCGCAGACCTGCACTAGCCATTTCACCATACTTCCAAAAGCGATAGTCAAACGTATGCGAAGCACCGATGATATCACTAAAGCGTGTCTTCCAACTGTTAGCTGGAAAATCCTTCGGATGCGTATGCCTCGACCATTTGCCCTCGAAAGTGAGCTGCAATGGAAAGTGAGGGGCAATATGTTTATTCGAAATTCTAAATCATATTTCCATCAGACTGATCAAATGATAGTTACCTCGTATTTGGCCTCCTCGCATGCACAGCATGTTTTTAATATTGCCGGCTGTACATTAATATCATCGACTTCCTCTTCGCAGAGTTTCTTCGTTAGATAACCATCGTCCATGAACCAAACATCGCGATGCTGTACAACTGTGGCACGTAAGCTAATACACCCCCTGCCGGTGCCCGATGGTGCTGCCCAAACTACAGTCAATGCGCGTCTTTATATTCGTATTTGTATTCTCGACCAAATTTCCACATCGCGGACTAAAACGCGTCTCAACCAGGTCCGTCAATTCGAAACTTCCGAAACTTTCTATCGGCAAGCTATCGCCACTCTCGCTCTCCGCAGATAACATGAAAGCAGTAAAACTTGCTCCATTGTACGCGACAAGGGAAACTTTCGAGAGGGGGGTGGGAAAATTTTAAATATTTCAAAATTATTATTTTCATTTGTATGTATGTATGTGTAAAAGGACTGCCACATCTCATACCATTGTACTTTTGTCCTGGTATATATGTTGTTGGATTCCCCGGTATTGATATCATATAATTATCATCCACCGGAGAACGCAATGCCGATACACCCTGTGGTATGCGATTGCAGGCATTCGATGCGTGGACTGTTGAAAGAACACTCAATAGCAGAATCAACCAGTTCATTTTTCTTTTATTTCCGTTCAATCTATGAAAGAGAAGGAAAAACAATTCCATTTAAGTATTTCGTGTTGTTCCAGCAGGAAAGTTTTTTTTTTTTTTTTTTTTTTTTTTTTTGCAATTCAATTAGCATCAGAATAGAAAGCCACCACAATTACGTGGGTACAACATAATGTGCCTCTGGTGATCGTTCAACATTTTACTTTCATGAATTTCTCATAATTCAGTTAAGTTGATTGCACCAACTGCGTCACTCCGAAATTGATGAGCACTTAAAGTAGACTCAATTGTGGTCGTTTATTGCTGATGCAGCAGCACATGTTTCGTATCGGATATCAATGTCAGCAGGCATCGGAATTGTAAGCTTCCAAGGTCAAAATCGAAAGTTCAAAATTCAAAATTGTCCGGAAACGGAAATGAAATATCGAATTTTTCGATAACGAAATTGTTCAAGCATTTTTTTTGTT
This sequence comes from Chlorops oryzae, assembly GCA_020466095.1. Classification (NCBI taxonomy): domain Eukaryota; kingdom Metazoa; phylum Arthropoda; class Insecta; order Diptera; family Chloropidae; genus Chlorops; species Chlorops oryzae. The sequence continues at coordinate 21,567,331 of CM035806.1, read as the reverse complement.
TGTGTCTTTGGTGTTACGGTCTATTTTGAATTTCATGAAAAGTCTTGACCTTCTAACTCTTGGCTCCGTCTCGAGATGGAGTTTATTCGAATAAAGAAATGAGTAAAAATAATAATAATAATTTCAGATTCGATTTTCTCTACCGGAAATGAGTCTTACTTATGTATATGATATTATCATTGAAAAAAAAAACCTGTTTTTTTTTTGGTAATAGAGGGTTAAAGGGCTACAGTTTTCGAGACAATTGAATGTAAATTAAACATGATTCTCAATTTATTACAATAGATTAGATAAATTGACGTTGTTAGGTGGACGAGGCGCCTTCAAAGACATCAAAAAGAAAAAGAATGGTTCTTATCTGCTTCAAAAAAATGTTTTTCCGCTTCAAAAAAAAAAAAAAAAAACGATTTAATCAATGCAGACACACACACATTTTATGAAAGTCTCTTCATTCAATGCAATTATTCAATTCTCGAATCAACATTGCCGTTCGCACCACCCATTTGTAGGGCTTCCTGAAAAGCCAAAATTCTTTTTAATTTTTCGAAAGCATCATTCCAAAGTTCAAATTTAATGATTTGGTCAATCGGTTGTGTAGCAAAAAAACTATAGGCTCTTTAAAAACTTAGAGCCCTCAATTATGAATTATTTAAAATATAAATTTTATTACTAATAAATGCACAAACCCGATGCAGCGGTCCACGCCGTTGTATGCGTAATTTGTTGTTGTCTGTTTTCTGCGCTCCTTCGGCACGTCTAAATCGCGCTCGACGCTTTTCTGAACTGAAAGTAAAATTTCCGAAACAAAACGGTCTCCAGTTGAAATTCAATTGAAATGCATTTCTATTTTGCTCATATATGTTTTTTTTTTTTATTTTTTTTTTATTTTTCGCTTTCTGCGCTCTTTCTGATTTCCCGACTTTCGCATGGGGCGCTCACAATTCCATTTCATTCCATTCCAGTTCCATTACAGCGCCAAGTAAATGCACGTGTTTGATTCTTGTTTTCTCGCATTTTTGTTTACACACAAATCTTCTATACAAAACAAGCTACGAAATGGCATGGAAAAGAATTTCAATGAGATGAACAAACGATGATTGCACTTAGCCCAAAAAGTTTTCGCCGTTTTGAAGTGAGAAACAACGAGAAAAGAAGTCAATGCTCGTTCGCAAAAAATTGGAAAACTCCTCGCACACGAGTCCAATCGAATCGATCCTTCACTCACGTGTATGGGCAAAAGTAAGACAGACTACCGCTCGCGTCCGTGCGTCCCTCAGTCGACGAAAGTTGGTTGCAAAGTTAAACAATATTCCTTCGTTCAATACCTGAGGAATATACATACATATCTAAGAAGACTCAGTTAAAATTTGAGACCGATCGGTTGAGCCATGTCTGAGAAGTCGAGACCATCGCCAAGCGCCCCTTTTTTCGGATCATCTACAGGAGCGGTTCACATCAATATTTTTACATATTCGACGGTGGTATTGTATTCTCGAAAGTAGGCTCGATTTGAATTACCATCGCTTGTAAATAATTAATAAAAATTGTTGCTAAAAAAAAAAGAAAGAAAAAAATCACGAAAAAACGTTAATTTTGAGCCTCGCAACTGCGTATTGAGGTTAAGGGGTTGTGAAAAATAGATGTTGGCCTCTTCTCAGACCTACCCGATGTGCACACAAAATATTAAAAGAATCATTCCAGCCGTTTTAGAGGAGTTTGGTAACAAACAACGTGACGCGAGCATTTTATAATTTTTTAATACATATTTATTTTTTCATCTTATTTTCAAAAAATTTATTAGACATATGGGATACGAAATTAAAGGAAATCGATCCAGTATTTTGAATAAAATAAAAAATTTGGGTGTTAATTGGACACTTTTCATACCAAAATGGCTTCCAAAGTAAAAAAAAAAATTGACCGTTTTTTTTCCAGAATTTTTCACTTTGACCGTTTATTTTTCCCTTAATGGGTCAAACTTTTACCGTCAATATTAATTTTGCCTAAAAGCACATACAATTGGCTTTCAAACTGTAGTTAAGTTTTTTTTTTTCTACGATGAACCATTATCGTGGGAGAGTTATTTTTATCGACTTACTGCCTAAAAACTTTAAGGCCATATAACTCCTCAGGGGTAAATATTTTTAACACTCTTCACAGGATTTAAATTTTGTTTATTATATAAATAATAGAATCCCGCATAATAGAATGTGTGACCCGTTACCTCAAACTGGCCCTGGAACAATCGATGACTTACAAAGGAATTATTGAAAATAGATCTTTGAATGATCGAGGGGATGACGGGGAACACAAGATGCTTGCTCAGTGCATGAAGTGATTGATTCTTTAAAGGTCTGTCAAACTATAACTGCCTATAAGTATCCGAACTTGGTATGGATTAAAAGAGAATCTTAATTGATACTCGTTCCAGATTCAAAACATATCGATTGTCATAGTCACGTCGATAATTATAAAGACTTGATGATCTTTATGTTTTCCTTTATTTTCATTTGTTGTTTTTTTTTTTTTTTTTTGTCTTATTTTATTTTCTTCTTGATAGTTACGTGATTATGGATGGTTCTGATTCCGATTGATTATGTTTTATTGACTAAAACGTAGATATGTAGAGCACTCAATTAATGAAATAAGCAATGAAGGTCTTGTCGGAAATGATAAAGGGAAAGTCGATCGTAGATTTAAACAGATAACTGACTCATAATTATATAATCTTCACTGACAAGAGTTGCCATTAAAGGTGCTCCTTTCTATATTTTTCATTTTTTGCTATAATTTCCCTTTTTAATTTTTAATTTTTATTTTTATTTTTATCTTTTAAAAAATAAAAATATATTCTTATATACAGTGCAATGGGATGATTTTTGATTTAATTTTTAGATATTTCGGATGGCCTTCAAACGGATTACTTTTCAAAATGAATCTATTAAAATATATAATAATAAAATGATTAAATAAAAGTTAAAGATATCTCAATAAAAAAAAAAGGATAATGCTTTGAAGGAATCTTAAAGATTTCGTTTGAGGAAATTTTTGAAATATTTTCAGAAACAAAAGAAAAACACCCTTAAATATTTAAGCCAACCTTTTTTGTTGAATTTTTTTTTTTTCTTTTAGGTAAAAACTCAGTCGATCGCATGTGCTAAATTCAAAATTAACAATTCATCTCAAACAAATGCTCCCGCAATTTCGTTGTTAATCTCGTTGAGATTTGTTCTTTCGATGATATTTTCAATTCTACAATGTTCTAGAAATATCAGTGAGAGCTTTCTTAGTGATTCAGTCTTCGTTTTCAAGTCGTCGTGACAAGTGCACCTTGAGTGACTTTATAAAATTCAAAGATACATAAATAAGTATGTATATAAATATATAACGTTTTTTATTTATTTAAAAAAAAAGAAAAACACTTGTCAATTTAATCAAAAGGACTTTAAGCATTTAAGTTCGGAAAAAGTTTTCAAAAATTATTTTCAATGAGTTTAAAGACTCTAATCCTTTTTGTGATAGAGCCTACAAACGAATTCCTATTTTGGAGATCTTCTTCCATGTGATATCCCAGCAAAAATATTCGGAGAGCTCAGAAACATGAGTCCGAAATGTGTCTGAAATATATAGAGAATATGAGGCTCATATTAATGAATCAGAAATATGTAGAAAAATAAAATAAAATTCAATTTGACTTAAAGTCTATAGGTAAACGAAAAACAATGCAATGGGTGAGCACATTACTAGAAAACGAGAGTTCCGAGGTTCAAATCACCCACACAGGGAAATAAAAAACAAGAAATAAACATTGAAAAATAATATTTGAAATTATGCACGTGTCTGCATTTATCATAAAATCTTTTTAGAGCATACGGTTATAAATATCACTAAAAAGTTTTTGGGTTTTTTTAAACTCATAAACTCTAATATGAGCTCCTTCGGAATATGATTTCGGACTCATACAGGAAAACCTTCGCAAGAAGTTCGCACGTTCGTTTTGGACTCCTAAATGAGCTCATTATGAGCTCAAACTGCGAATAAAGATTCATAAATGACTCGTTTAGGACTCGAAATATTTGCTGGGATGAGTGGCTTCGCATTCTAGCCATGGCAGCCTTTAAGGCTCTATGGTATTTGAATATTTTGGAAGCATTAAAACAAGAAAAGTCAAATCACCATTATGGGTTGAACTAAGCAAACAAAAAAGCTTTTATTTTTATGTTTGGAAAAAGTAACTCAAAAATAACTTTATGTGTTTTCATGTCCTCCGCGGGCCGAAATTTCCCATATATTCAAACTTGACTATAAGATTACTTGGAAGAAAAAATATTGTGCCTGACATTTTTGATATTGTAAATAACAAGATAGCAAATAAGTAACACGTATTTTCTTGATTTATCTCCTTCAATAGTCGGAAAAGATAAGAAAAGGTTCATGATAAAACGGATGATAAAAAGAGAATCAATCTCGTTCGATGATTTATTATTATTATTTTGTATCTGGACAGATGAATCTTACAATCAAATGTTTGTGAAGTCAAAAGAATAATCAACGAAGACGTGATTTCCTCTTCCTATGATTAATGACTCATAATTGAGGGCTTCCGAAAAATTTCTTTGGGAAGGAAATATGAAGAGAATAAGAATTTCAAAAATTTTTAAGCAGAGATCATCACAATCATTTCTTTATTGACCCTTAGAACATTTCCTTCTTCTGCGGAGAAAAATTTCTACGGAAAAAACTCATCAGGGGTCTTCCCCTAAACGTGAAAAAATCGAAAAAGCGGAAAAATGCAAAATTTTTCATGCAAAATTTCGTTCATTATTTTTTAAGCTTTCTTGATTGATGTACGAGTTTTCGAAATTTTCGAGGCAAATACATGTTTAAGCGAACACCCCTATTAATAATAGAGCTGATAGAATTTTGCGGCATTTTTCCATTGGTTTCAACGCATTTTTTTGTCATTTTGACCTTTTTTTCGATTCCTTTGTGTCAGCTTTTGAATATTTACTTTTCTTTGCATCTTTAACCGTCTCTTCGTAAAGAGTTTTTTTTTTTTAAACTCCAAAAAAAAGTCAACCTGATTAAGCCGGCTCAGGTCTTAGTGCAATCTTTAATGCGACCATCAAACAGTTGCGTTATTTTTTTCTTCCTTTCATCGAACCTTTATTATAAATATTAATTTCAGAGTCATTAACATAAATCAATAAAAATATAAAAAGCAAAAAAAAAAGTACTTAAAACAAAATGAAGGCATTTGGCTTTTTTTTGAAATTTAATTTTCTATTTTTAAACGGACGGAAGCTTAAAGATATTTTTTTGAAATGACAAACTAACCATAAAAGCTTCGTAAGCAACGCGAATCGCATGTGGCCCATTAGCTCAGTTGGTTAGAGCGTCGTGCTAATAACGCGAAGGTCGTGAGTTCGATCCTCCCATGGGCCAGATTCTTTTTATTTTTTTTTCTCTTTTTTTCAATTGAATTAATTTTATTATTTCTTTATTTAATAATTTTATTTATTTTATTGCAAAAATTGATCAGTATATACATAAAAAAAAGAGAAGAGACAACAACGGGTATTTGTGAAGGTACACACATAAATTGTCCGCCATATAGGAAATGCAATGATAATAATTTCGCGAATTCATCGTATGTTACATTTTTTGCGAAATCGACGTTTCGATGCAAATTTTTTCAACTATCTCCTAAGCACTGCAGTTATGGAGATAAAGCCGAATTAGTTTTAGCTAATACACAGTCGCATATGGGCATTTCCAGGTAATCGTACGCGGAATTCGTACGCAAATAGAGTTGAATAGATTTTACAAAAATTGGAGTGACTCCAAGAAAATGGTGTCGATATGTTCCACTCAGAGAGTTTATCATTTGAAAAAAAAATTAAGTAGATTTGAAATGTTTGAGTCGGAAAAATCGAGCGAAATAGGGCTATATCGTACGTGACCAAAAACGGAAGTACTTTTGAGGTACTTGTAAAAATGTGCAAAACTCTGCGAATTAATGGAGTTTATTTTTTTTGTTTCTAATTTCTTGCACTTAGTGAAATATTTCTCCTTTTAAATTCGTTATGTTTAAATTAAAAAAATCTTTAGTTGATTTTATAGGGAACAAAGTTCATATACCTTACGTGACATATCGTACGTGACATAATTTCCTCCACTATTATTCTTTATTAATGACCAATAAAAAATATTTTTTCGATTCAAAAAACAATATATTTATAACAAACAAAGACAGTCCCGGTTAAATTTATTGTTTTTACGGAATTATTCGGCGTTAAGTTTTCGCTGCCACCCAACCCTGTCATATACTTATTTAACTCTTATTTTTCCCTTGAATGAATACCCAGCTCATTTGTTGCTCATTCTAAGCTCATCTCTTGTTGCCTCGTAATGAATTTTAGACATATGATAAAAAAAAAAACAAATTTCAATTGGGCTCTCAACAAATCGTACCATTTTTAGTACTTACGATATCGTACGTGACCAACTTGCTTGGCTTATAAATTTTTTGTTTTACGAAATTAAAAAAAAATTTTTTTAAATCTATTATTTGGGCCAAAATTCTTTTTAATGCCTAAATTTCTGTCGCTGTCAACGAAATTTAGTGTTCATAAAAGAGCAAATCAAATTAATAACAAATAAATTTTACCAAAAAATTTATTAATAACGAAATAAAATACTCTAGTTCAATTGGAAAAAATCGAATATTACCAAACTTCCATCTTGTTTACTCGCAAATTACAGTAACATTGTTGTCTTGTTTGGCAAGACAAGAGAAGATAAGACAACAATGTTACCGTAATTTGCGAAGGAAAAAAATTGAGTTTTGGTAATAATTGATTTTTTTTCAATTCGACTAGAGTATTTTATTTCATTATTCATAAATTTTTTGTTAAAACTAATTTTTTATTAATTTGGTTTGCTCCTTTTAAAAAACTGAATTTCGTTGACAGGGACAGAAGTTAAGGCATTAAAAAGAATTTTGGCCCATTTGCCCGATGGCCTTGATTTGGAAATTAATTTTCGTTCACCTGCGACCGACAAATAACAAATGAGGAAGAAAAACAATGTTTTTGGTCATCGTACGTGACATTAGAATAGCATCCAAGGAAAATAAAAAAAAACACCGCTAATCGAACTCCTTATTTTCTCTTTGCTCATGAATCTACTTAATTGTTGTTGTAACAATAATTTGAGAGTAGAAATGCGATGTTACAAATAGCTGAAGTGAGTCGTTTGAAGAGGAGAAGTAATTGATCAAAACTGCTTAAAATGAATCAACGAGACAATTGACTTTAAGCCGTTATTTTTTTTCTTTCAAATTTTAATTGGCTGGAAATGCTTTCAGATTATTAAATTTTAGTATTTTTGCCTTCCATAGCCAGTGTTGGAAAAAAATTTCGAGCACTCTTATTTTTTCAGTCGTGGTTGACATATTCATGGAAATGCCCATATGCAAAGATTAAAATTTCGTTGTACATAATTACATACAGTAATTTCGCTAAAAGAGGTCGATATAGCTTTCACTCAATTCTTTTATCCCTTTCAGACCTGACGCTAAAATACTTACTAATTTTTTTTATAATAGATTTTGGTGTACCTAAACATGAAAAAAAACTTTCTTTTTTGTTCAAATTTAATGTTTTTAATATCCTTCTAAGCTTTTCAGGACACCCAAAATTGATGCAATTGGTAAAAATGTTTATTTCTTTTTCGCTAAAAGACTTCAAATCAGTTTTTCTTTTTTAGTTCAATCGTGTTCACTTGATTAGGTTTTCACTAATTGTAGATACTCTTATAAGTAATTGAGAACACAACCCACCTCTTCAGATCATTTGCAAAATTTTATTTTTAAAACAAGTAAGGGCGAACCTGACCATACAATACCCGACACAGATAAACAGTAAGATATAGATTTTTTAATCGAAGGGCTAAATATACGATCAACTTAAAAGTTTCACTCTCGAAAGATTCGATTCGAATTTTAGAGCAATTTTTGCGATGTCTGTGACATACTCTAAGTAGTACTGGAGGTACCCCTGAAAATGGTACGATCGGGTCCATTCTTGTACTTGATCTTACTCATGTCCCCGCATGACCGAATTTCGTCAAGATAGCTCAACTCCTTCGATAAGTAAAGTGTATACGGACAGACAGACAGACGAACGAACATTGCTTAATCGAGTCTCTTGGTTACGCTGATCATTTCCATATACATCGCTACCATGATACAAAGAGAGCAAGATAGCGCCACTTCGGGTACCGCTATTTGTAGCATTCGCATTGTTGTTGTTTCCCATGCTAAAGAATAGTTGTGACGTTGGGCTTAGCATGCAAAACAACAACAACGGAGCTCTCATTTTGTATTTGTGACATCATCGGGCTGAAGTGGCGCTATCTTGTTTTCTTGTATCATGCATACCTACATATACTTATATTGTATGGTCTATCTCGACTGGTTCTGGGTGTTACACACACATCCACACAAACGCAAAATACCATCGACACAGAGTTTGCCGGGTACAAAAGAATGCGAAAAGCTCGCAGAAATGTCACTGACGGTCAAACGAACATTGTAAACACGTGAGAAACGAATAAAAACAACAATGGCCACAATCGAATCACGTCGGCTGAATTAACTTCCGTTGGACAGGAAACAAAAATGTATGAGGGCAGAAACCTAGATGCACAATCGATGCATCAGAGACTGAAAGGGTTATAGAGTATAGCATAGTATATAGTATAGTATAGAGGCTTATCACGAAAATGTATGTCAAAATATAAAATATGTATTCACTTTTTCAAAAAAATTAAAAGTCCGTAACTTTCATTTCTCATAAGAAATGCCGCAATCCGATCTAAAGTATGTTGTATAATACCTACATATATATGTATGTACATACACACTCCACATTTGAATGATGTGTGTGAAAAATGAAAAGAAATTGCGTTTTAGACGTTACATCTGTCAATGGGCGGAATCTTTGAAGTCTGCGTCAATTTTGCATTTCGATCGTAGAGAATGATTATGAAATGAAATCAATAAATAAATAGCTGCGAAATTATTGTGAAATGATGACATGGGCTCGAGGTGAATGAATTGATTTGGATTTAATTTTTTTTTTTTTTTTTTTTCAACTTACAGGAAGCCGAAAGATTCTTAAAAGACATACATACGCGATAGGAGTGAGATGACAGCGGCAACAGCAGCGTACGACAAATTGACCCGACAGCAAGATAATATTTTGACGTGTGAAAATGGCGCTAGATTGCAACAAATTGTTACACACAAGAATCGCACTGATACGGTAGGTGAAAGTTCTATATCACTCATGGCAATACGGTATAGAATAACGAAAAATCTCTAAAATCCCAACAAAAAAGGCGACATTCAACATCGAAGAAAATTCAAAAGACTCCCAAGCGGAAACAGTGCGACACGAACGCGGGAAATGGGGAAAGGATATCGAATTCCTATTTTCTTGCATATCACTGTCGGTGGGACTGGGAAATGTGTGGCGTTTTCCGTTTATAGCCTTGGAAAATGGCGGCGGCGCATTCTTAATACCATACATTATAGTATTATTGCTAATCGGACGGCCAGTCTATTATATGGAAGTTGCCATTGGACAATTTTCGAGTCGAGGATGTATACAAGCCTTCGATATGATACCTGCTTTAAAAGGTTAATGGGGTTGCGATGCGATGGGGTGGGGTGGGGGAAAATACATCAAATTTTGGAATAAATATTTTTTTTTTGTTCTTTGAAAATTTCCAACAGGTATTGCCTACGGACAAGTGTATGCGACGGCTTTGGCTACGACCTACTATGCCTGTATTATGGCTTTAACAATTAAATATGTAGTTTCATCGTTCTCTGACGTACTGCCATGGACGTTTTGTAAGCCGGAATGGGGACCGAATTGTGTCGCAACGGCGAATATGTCTAATTGTCTAAATTGTACCGAGAAACCCATATCCTCGGCGGAACTATTTTTCACGTAGGCTAAAATCCATAAGCAATATTTTACACATCAAATGATTTTCATAATTTCTCTCTCCCTCCCTCTCCCTCTCTCTCTCTCTCTTTCTCCATCTCTCTCTCCCTCCCTCTCTCTCTCTCTCCCTCTCTCTCTTTCTCCCTCTCTCTCTTCTCTCTCTCTCTCTCTCCTCTCTCCTCCTCTCTCTCTTCTCTCTCCTCTCTCTCTCCTCTCCTCTCTCCTTCTCTTCTTCTCCCTCTCTCTCTCTCTCTTCTCTCCCTCTCTCTCTCTCTTTCTCCCTCTCTCTCTTTCTCCCTCTCTCTCTTTCTCCCTCTCTCTCTTTCTCCCTCTCTCTCTTTCTCCTCTCTCTCTTTCTCCCTCTCTCTCTTTCTCCCTCTCTCTCTTTCTCCCTCTCTCTCTCTCTCTCCTCTCTCCCCCTATATCCCTTTCTCGCTCTCTCTGCCTCTCTCTTTATCTCTATCTCTCGCTTTCTCTTTCTTTTGCGAGACAGAAAAACCGTATTGAACGAGGTTGATAGTCTGAATGAAGGACTTGGAGAAATGAATTTCGATCTAGTCCTTTGCTTATTGGCCACATGGATTATTATTGCTACAGTGCTAATTAGAGGTGAAGCAGACAGATTTATCGTTATCCTTATTTATTATTATTTTATATTTTATTATTTTGGAATTTCTCCGCAGGTATTCACAGCTCGGGTAAAGCTTCGTACTTCTTCGCTTTATTTCCGTATTTGATTATGTTCATACTGCTGTATCGTGCTGTAACACTGCCGGGTTCTTTGGACGGTATTATATACTTTTTAAAGCCGCAATGGGACAAACTCTTGACCGCGAAAGTAAGTCTTTGTTTGTAGTAAATTAATATGTAGATCGTGTGCCCGTTTATAAGGTTATAAAACCATATACAGAAAATATATACAGTGTACTCTCTCTTAATCGGACACCTGCGGGATCGAAAAATATGCCCGCTTAGGTTAGTTTAGGTTAGGTTAGTGTGGCTGCCACCAAGAGTGACACACTTAGGCCTCACATGGGCCCGTTGTGATACCACGAATAATGGGAAAAACAAAGAAAAACAGAAACTGGAAAAACGACACAACCATCCACGACCTCAGCTGCGAGTCGAACCCAAGGCCTCCCGCTTCGTAAATTGACATCTTAGCCAAGTGCGGCACAGAGGCCGACGGTGCCCGCTTAAGAAGAAACTATTTGAGAAGCTAGAAGACTAGAGCATTCCCAAAAAGTGTCCGCTTAAGAGGAGTGTCCGTATATAAATTTATTATCGAGAAAGTAAAACAATCAATTCAAAAGTCTGACAATAGAGAGGAGATGGGTAAACCTAAGTGCACGAATAGATGTAGTCGGAGCATTTCAAGGGGTTTCTTCAAAAGAAGGGTATATTTGGAAGATCAAATGATAGGTCAGCAGATCATATGATAGGTGAATATGTGGTTCATTCGTCCACAAATCATAAGAGAACTGGAACCTAATTCGAAGAAGTTAGGGCATCCATAATCCCCTTAAACGTCCTTTGACAAACTGATTTCTGCGCTTAGGAAATAAAATAAATTTTTATATACATATTGTGTAGGGTGTTTGATTGTCGGGCTCGTTTTTCAATAGTACATTTGTTCTTATTTTTTATTTTATTCTTATTTCTTTTTTCTTATGTTTAAAAACTAATTTTAAAAAATCTATTTTTACCATAAGTTTCTTACCACTTTCTCTTGTTGCAGGTATGGTATGCGGCTATTACGCAGATGTTCTTCTCCCTGGCTATTTGCTTCGGTACTCTTGTTATGTACGCTTCGTTTAATGACTTTCGGAAGAAAATCTACAGGTATGAAGAGGAATTTCGGGTCTGACTGATCGAATTCCTTAAGTTTCTATACACACTCGTGTTATTCTTTAATAGACCAATTAATGTTTTTTTTTTTTCATTCTAACAGAGACGTCATAATTATAACGAGCGTCGATTCGTTGACCTCAATACTAGCTGGTTGTATTATTTTTGGCATTTTGGGTAATTTGGCCTATGAAACCAATACAAAGGATATTGCAAATGTCGTTAAAGCAGGAGCTGGTCTGGCATTTATATCATATCCTGAGGCGATTGCAAAATTTAAATACCTACCCCAAGTATTTGCAGTTCTCTTCTTCTTTATGCTTTTAATTTTGGGCATCGGAAGCAAGTAAGCAGCAACCATCGATACCTATACACATATGCACTATATCCATCCATGAAAATCCTTATTTTGATTTGATCTCTTCCGATAGCATTGGCATGGCATCTTGTGTTACGACGGTCATCAAAGATCGCTTTACATTTCTGCCGCATTGGGTTTTAGCAACTGGAGTCTCGATTGTTGGCTTCTTATGTGGACTGATTTATACGACGTCTGGTGGGCAATTTATATTGAGCCTGGTCGATTTTTATGGCTGTTCGTTTATTGCACTCTTTCTGGCAATCGCTGAAATATTTTCAATTTCATGGATTTATGGTGAGACAAAATTTTCAATCATTTCGAGATGATCTCCATTGCTTTTCTGGCACCTCCCTTACTTTCTCTCTCTCTCTTTCGCTCTCTCTCTCTTTCGCTCTCTCTCTCTCCTCCCACTCTCTCAATATCTCTCTCACTCTGTAACTCTCTCTCTCTCTCCCTATCTTTTCTCTTCTCTCTCTCTATCTATCTCACTATCTCTCTCTCTCTCACTAACTCTCTCACACTCTCTATCTCTCTCACACTCTTTATCTCTCTTTTTGTCTCTTATTACTCTCTCTCTCTCTCGCTCTCTTTCTCTCTCTCTCGCTCTCTCTCTCTCTCTCTCTCGCTCTCTCTCTCTCTCTCTCTCTCACTCTCTCACTCCCTCGCTCTCTCTCTCGCTTCTTAGGCGTGAAACGTTTCTGCGCTGACATCGAATTTATGTTGGGCATCAAAACGGGGTTATATTGGCGCATTTGTTGGGCCATCATAACTCCGGGTCTTATGTTCACCGTACTAATTTATACATTAATCACTTATGAGCCGCTCCAGTATAAGAATGTCGAATATCCAAGTGAGATAGCGACATTTGGTTGGTTAATTTGGATTGTTGGTGTTAGTCAATTGCCACTGTGGATGCTGTATGCAGTTTTCAAGGAACAGGGTAAAACTCTCCGCGAGGTAAACCAAAAATTTTCTTTTCTTAACATTTTTATCTACTCTATTTCTATTTTCTATATATTGTGCGCAATTTCTTTTCTTAACTTTTTTCTCTACTCTATTTCTATTTTCTATACATATATATTGTGCGCAGAAATTCGCAAATGCCTTCCAGCCTGCCTCGACTTGGGGTCCTTCTGATCCGAAATTATATGAGGCATATTGTTTTCACAGACATTCAGCAGAGATCAAAACCAACGGAAGTCTATGTCAGCGAATTTGGAATAATATTATTGGTTAATATTCTGATTAGACTTTAGTAATTTTTTCCCCCATAGAACTCTGTTGTTTTTATAACGTTATTTGTTATACCCAAGTAACGGAAATTTTCACTGATTGTGAGAGAAATGACAGTTAAATTAATTTGAATAATATTGTCGAGGCCTTCTGAGTCTTACAAACGAGACTTCAAAGTCGATATGCTTAAAGAGATCAAATCAAATTAAAATATCACAGACATTTCATAATTATTTGATTTATTTAAAATTGTCGCGGCTTTTTTGCATTTTCATTTTCATTTGCAAAGCTTAGAAGTCGAATAAAAATCTTAGAGCTATTTCAATTTTTCTTTTCCTTCCTCTTATTCTTCCAAATTGTTTTTTTTTATCTTTTTTTTTTTTTTTTTTTTTTTGCATTTTTCACTTCATTTAAAATCTTGAAGATGTTTTCATGAAACTTTGACCTTGCCATTTTCACTTCTTTCACATAATTATAATAATTTACTGCGTGCTGCTTAATTAAATTGGATTTTATCTAATTATTCATGTTCTTATGTTTGCCCTTCATATCACAGCATAGTAAACGTGTATACCTAAATATTTATATAAATAGATTATATCAGCTTTTGTGCAATCAATCCTCAATAAGTTGAATAAAGAAGAGAAGTGAGCCAAAACTTAATCGATCGCAAATTTTCGATTCTTTATTATCTAGTTTTTATTTTCTTAGAGTCAAAAATTATGTTTTAATTTATTTTTTTTTTAGAGAAACGAGTTTCTAAATGAAGAGTTCAAGAACCAAAAGAAGTGTTTACACTTTTAACTCAATTTTGTGCAAATTTTTTGTAATTTTCGTTCGAAAAAATTGAACAGTCAGTCCAAAATGGATTCATCAGGAGCAGATGGAAGCGATTGAATCGATTTGCATAAATTGAAACATCTGCTCCAAATGTTAAGCACATTATGCTTTAAGTGGAAAATCGATTTATATTCTCTTTCTATTATATTCTATTTAATATTAAATTAAACAAAAACAAACAAAAAACACAGGGTGATTCATTTTGTGCTTACATTATGAACAAGACAACCACAAACATTCAAATTGAGGCCTAAAAATATGCATGACAATATTTTGAAGTATTTTTGACTCCGACGTTTTCGGGAAACACGCCTATTTATATAAATCTCAATAAGGATATTATGGAATTTTACGGATCACGGTTAAGCTGGTATTAAATTCCTCATGTAAATATTCACATTTTTTCTTAAATATTAACGTGCATACTTTTAGGGCTCAATTTAAATATTTGTGTTTGCCCTGACTATGATTTTGAGAAAACATAAAATTTTCTGTTTGGTTCACTTAAGCCATTTAATGGCAAGAAAAATAGGCAACCCTCCATTAATTTTTCCACCTACTTACTTCGATATGGAACTGTCGAGGAAAATGTATGGTAATTGAATATAAAAAAATATTTCTAAAATTGTTTTTTTTTTTTTATTATATGAAAAGCTTTTTTACGATGATCATTCGTTTGTAACTCTGAAGGTATAACGGCTGTAAATGAGTTAAGTTAAACAAACCTCAATGTTTCAGGCGAATGCCTACGAAAGAAAACACCTCGGACTGTTAAGCGGCTCTTAGAGCCTAAATGGCATTCACGATAAATTCGAAACAAGTTAATGTGTTCTACGACCTCCTTCAGAACCTACATACATATATGTATATATGAGGTATACGGCTGATCTCCACTGAATAAAGAGCAAATGCAGGAAATAAAAGAGCCTGGACAGGAAAGCCACGGCAAACTCTTGCATTCAACCTGAATAAAATGAAGATCCCTGTAGGCTTTGTAATTCAGAGCAGGAAGCAGTGAAAAATTGCCAGCTTGCGGTTAGACATCATCAGACTCATTTGTCTGAAGGCAAAGATAATCAGTCCTCAAGATATTAGTTACTTTATTTCATTGGAAATACTGAGACTCATTAGTAGTCCCCACCTACTCTAAGGGAACATTGGCTGCAGAAAAGATCTTTTATTTCGTAGTGCTCTTAAGGCCTTCATAATATTGTAACACAAACAAACGAAAAAAAAGTAACAAAATGTTAGCATTACAAATATTAGTAGAGAAAATGGGTTACCTCTATTTATGGGAGAGGACTTTTTTCGTAAGAGAAATGATTTTGTAGGTGAGAATGAATATAGATTTTTCCAAAACAATGGTGATTTCATTGTATGTATATGCAATCGCTATGTAACTGTAAGTATTTCTAAATAAATAGATACTAAAATTCGACCCATAAAGGGTTATACAAACATCATTGTGAATGACCCTGTATTCAGATTGATTTATCTCTTTCTGAAAAAAAAAATAAAAATTATTATGCATTCATTTATATATATATGCAACATTTCAAATGATTTTAACAATTAATTTGAATAATTTTCATTTATTCATCACGTCTTTCGCTCCTACTTATATGCTAGATGTACCATTATACGAGCACAAGCGCGCATGATAGTTTGAAATTTCAATAGTTCATATATTTGTTATATAATTCACTTATTTTGGCCTAGCAATGGTCCTAGTTTTGTAGATTTGAGAGATATTTTTTTTTTTAATTATTAACTTAATTTCTATTAGAATTAATTACTTCTCAGTTTCTAAAAATGATATGAGTTCACCTTGAGACTTTTTTGCGCGATATTGTCTAAAAGCGAAATACCTAACGAAGATGCGTTTTCCTTTGTTGTTTTTGCTGTTGTATTGTTCTGTTTTACACCTAAAAACATTCAATTTTTTAAAGTAAATTTCTTTCTTTTATTATCTATATTATATTATTTTCAATTTGTCAAAGGATCTATACGGATTATTGGAAGTCGGGTGTCGAACTACTCATTCACTAGGCAATCGAAAAGTGACAAAACTATAATTATGTATTCTTAATATTGGAAGATCTTGATTAACATGCGCTATAGGTACATATATAAAGTTAAATTTTAAAGCAGTTTTTAAAATATTTTATTTTCATCTTCTTTGAATCACCTTTTATTGATTTGTATGGACTTTCGTTTATGGTTCTTATTTTGATCGATTTCAACTGAAAAAGTTTTGATATTTTGAAGATTTTGTTCTTTGTTTTTCGTGTTTGGTCTCAACTTATTTCGAAAGGCATAAGAGAATGGCTACACTTGGTTTGATATTTCATTTCAAGTTTTAGTGCAATTTTTAAAGTTCTTTCGTTTTAGATTTATGTAGGTATATATGATATAATTTCTTTTCAATTTATATGATTTAAGCTGTTCTTTTCTGTCATGCCTGCATGCAAAGTTCATTGGTTTCTTCAAGATTAAAACCAGCCGCTTCTTAAGTTTATGACATCAAAAGATTGTTTTCAGCGTCTTCGATTTACGGAGAATGATGACAAAGTAAGCGAACTTTTGTTAGTACCTATTGAAGGAGTTTATATTTGGAAAAAAGTAAATAAACAAATATTTATGAAATATTTACAGACACGACGCGACAAGGGGAAGATAGCCGCTTAGCTCAATAAATATTTCAATGAGAGAAAACCAAAAAACATTTATTGGGTTGGGGGGAAGTGGGTACTGGGAAACGATTGCTTCGAAATTAAAAAACAATTAACTAATATTTCGTACCATTGAATATTGAGAGTAAAATTCCCTTTAAGGGATCTTTATGGAAATCTAATAACGACTTAGAAGAGATAGATATTCATTTTTGCGGTCTGATCTCCTTCATGGGGGCTTTTGTTTTTCTTTTTTTGTGTTTATACCCAACCTACAGCCTGTGTCGCAGATAGATATGTTTGTTATAACGCCTAATCCAAGTGATATCGCACATGTACTTCAAGAGTGTCACAACTCAAAATTTGTCAAATTGGGGTTAATGCAAGAAATCTGTTCACAGGTCTCCTGTCTACCTAATCACATTTATAGTTGCATTTTTTTCTATTGTAAATCAGCGCAAAAAACAGTTATGTCAGTCTCTTCGCCATACAAATGCGCCTAGACTGCGTTTACTGAAAAATTGCAATTTTCGAGTTGTGACACTCTTGAAGCACATCTGAGATATATGGAGCAGTGCTGGGAGCTTGTGGGAATTTTCCCTTTTTGTGGGAATTTTAGTCAAAAATTTTGATCAAGTGGGAAAAGGGAATTTTTACTGTCGCGTAATGTAAAATGTGGGAATTGGGATTTTCTACATTTTGTACGATGATTAACACTGTTAACACCGCAGAAAAAATATCGATCGACCAATATATCGTTGAAATCAACTGTTTTTTGAACAAGTTTTGTTTTCAAAGAGATATCGATATTAAAAAGTACGTCGATGCTCGGTTAATCGATGTTGATTCGACTGTCGAATAAGATTTAAGCGTATATAACCTCAGAATTTTGAGGAATTTATTTTGTTTTGTTTTAATAAATTTATTTTTACTTTTATTCACATAATTTAATAAATTTGTAATAAATATTATTTCAAGTTCTTATTCATTTTCCTGTTAAAATGTGTTCATTTAACAAGTGGGATTTTTTGTGGGAATATTGATGAGACTAAAGGGAAAAAATGATAATTTTAAGAATTTTTGAGGGAATTCCAGCCAAAAAAAGACCCCAGCACTGATATGGAGCGCCGCTTCAGGCCTGCGACCAGGGTTGACACAGTTGATGTTTTTTAGTGCCAAAACTGGCTCTTTATTTTTCACTTGCCACTGTGGCTCTTTTTGATTGTATTTGGGTATTTTTTAAGCTTTCTTACGCCACGAGTTAAATTACTCAATAACAGATTGAAAGCAAAAAAAAAATTCAGTGCCAGTGACAATTTTCGATGTCACTAACCATCGAAAGCTAAAAGTGCAGCTATTGACTGAATGAAAATACTTGTTCTGCACCAATATTTTAAATAAAACTATTGTTTTGTAGTAAAATATATTTTTGGCTTCGTTTTGGTCAAATTGGCTCTCTTTTTGAATTGTCTTGGCACTTTTATATTTTTTGTGATGGCAACCATGCCTGCGACGTAGAACCTTCAAAAGAGAGAATCGCTATTGTTGTTTTCCAATGGAAAATTTTCATGTTAAACCGACTTTTCTTTTGATGCGAGTTTCGCTTTTATTTGCATATTTATATTACCGATTTTTATATTAATGTGTAAAGAAATGTTTGAAGTAGTATAGAAAGCTTTATTTCATTTAAAATAACAAATTTTTCATTATAAATTTCGCACTCAAAGTTTCGCAATGCTTGAGACTCGCATGCAGTTTTGTGCGTTCAATCGTCAGTTCGTTTTGTGCGTTCAATGCGCTCGCATCGCAGGCGGATCGTCGCGAAAGTTTTTAACACAAAAGTTCTCAGGCCCACGCGGTCATCGCCTATAGGCGAGCCAATAGAAAACGAGCTTCAAACGCAAATTGCTTCAACTTCGCTTGTGCATGAAAAGGTAAGTTTTTTTTTTTTAAACTAAAATTTTTAATTTTCTTACATATGTATATCTTTACATATTAATGCAACAATCGGTAGTTAAATAATGACAATATTGGCAATATTGGCATTAAAAGGTAAAAAGTCATTGAACAGAATGGGAAGCAATAAAATCGCCTCTGTTTCTTATAGTTATTCATCATTTTTGCTCTCTGAGAGAATGTTACAAAATAGCGGTAGCCAAAGTGGCGCTATCTCTTTTACTTGTGTCATGTTTATAACGTAAAGAACAAAGAACTTGCTTTAAAAGTTGGATTTTTAGAAGATCTTTTCATACAAATTGAGATTCGAGCATAAGTACATATGTACATATATTCTTTTTGCCTTCATGCCTGTTTAACTCAATCAATTACCTTTGCTATATTCGAACTTTTCAAAAATTTGCATATAAAATTAATAAATCTCGCTTAAACTCGCCTCAAGACTACTTTTCATTTGAAAGTTTAAACCTTGAAGAAGTTTAAACTACAATGGAGACTATGAACCTAAACGTTATCACTTAACTTAAGTAAAAAAAAAAATAAGTACTTAACTAAATAAATGGCGGATCCATAGAAATCTTATAAATAAAAATTAAAAGGAAATTTTAAAAAATATATCGCCATATGAGCTTTTAGCTTTAGTGGGTTCGATCTAAGATCGATTTTCACAAAAAAGAAGTTATACGATGAGTGTTTGCGCAAGTGTAGGATTTTTGTCATATCAGGCTCGCCTGACTTTAACACTTCGAATTGTTCCATTTTTTCTGGTTATAAGAAAATTTATAACTTTTTTTCAAATTCTTAAATTTAAATCGAAGAAATTAATTTTTTAATTTTTGTATTAATTATATTTCCATCACTTAGAGCCGTTTTCCCTCTACCCCTTTACATTCGAATGCAATTTAAAAGTAAGCGAAATGTATCAGGCTTTCTTTTCAACCGTGCTCTTTCTATTGAAAATTTTAGCTGAGTGTGCTCAATGGAGCTTCTTCTTAGTTTTTCCAAAAACAAAAAAAAAAAGGAAATATTTAAATTGACTTCTAATACTCGATGCGCTCAAAGAGAGCGCATTTAAAACTATCAGCTAAATTTCGAATTAAATTGAAGTCTTAAAGGGAATATGAGAAAACAGCCAGCAAAAGTCCCATTTATATAATTTTTTTCTTTAGGTATGTATATTCTCTAATTTGAAATTTGCTTTCTACATAATCGGCCCTACTCCATAAGTCGTCGTCGTTAGCCATCGACGTCGTCTCGTGTCGACATGCTAAAATTGCTTAAATCATTGTTGCTAGAGCGCGAATGGAACTCGAGCCCTTTCGGTGTGCTTCTACACCCTATCCACTACGCCACGGCATGCTTTCGATTAATACAAACTAAAAATATTTTTAAACATCTGTTAAATATTAAAAACATTTGACACATTTTCAATTGTCGTCGAGTGATGAGACGAGAAGTCTTAAAGAGTACCGATTATGCATCGACGTGGCGACGACGGCGATAACGAGTGACAACGACAACGATAACGACAAAAACGACGACTTTATAGAGTAGGGCCGATTGCTTTACATCACAATTTTCCGCCTTTCGCTATAAGTACGTAAACTACTTAAGTATGAATAAACATGCATATGCATGTACACACGTATATGCATTTCCCGAAGTTTGTGTATAAATTAGAAAACCTGAATCGGCCTATAGAGACCCGTATAGCCACACAAACGTGCTCGTAGCGCAGGAATCAAGAAGGCAGCCGAAGTTATATCCTTAAGTAGATCGGCA
Organism: Chlorops oryzae; assembly: GCA_020466095.1. Taxonomy (NCBI): domain Eukaryota; kingdom Metazoa; phylum Arthropoda; class Insecta; order Diptera; family Chloropidae; genus Chlorops; species Chlorops oryzae. The sequence goes on along the minus strand of CM035806.1, from coordinate 21,546,620 downwards.
CACTCACAGACGAGCAGATACATTTTATCGCCTTTCTGGGCGGTGCTCTTATGCAATGCAATCCGACGGAGCCCAGCCGTGCGTGGCATGTACCTAAAAAAAAACAAAGGGTTGAGGGAATAAAGGGGGAAATTAAAAGCGAAAAATAAAAAAGAAATTGAAACGTATTTTTTTTTTTCTTCTTCGGATTACCTGTACAACATTCTAGCACCAGTCCAGTAGAGCCAGTTCTTTTCGAAGCGTTCGCCGTCGTCACCTTCGAAAACCTATAAAAAAATTTTATAAAAAAAAAAAAAAAATACATAGAGAATGAAAAAAAAAATAAAACGAAAGTAAATGGGGGAAAATGCAATCCGCTTAACGGAAATTCCATTTGTGAGGTAAAAAAAAAAAAACAACAACAACAAAAAGTGAAAGGGCACTGAATTAAATTTGAATTTTTCATAAGCTTAGAAGATTGAATCGAAAAAAAAGCGCACTCGCAGAATTCCCACCGACCCACTCCCACTCCCGCACCCGCATCTTGAGAGCCTACCCACATATGTACCTTAAAAACGCTGATTATATACCCAGTCGCTGGTGTTTGTGTTTTCTTGAAACTTCCAATTTCGTTGGGAGCCAAAGCCAGCGGCGGACGACATATGGCAGCGACTTCGCTGTACAAATCCAGCGTATGTGCGGCAGTGTATCTGAAATGAAATGAATGGAAATTATTGCATTCATACGAACGAACGAACGAGCGAACGAGCTAACGGAGAACACGAGTGGACCATGGGACGAAATCGCTGAAAGTCCTTTTTTCCACCACCCAACCCCGGCCCCCTCCTCGTCCACTGGCGGTTTCTAATTAAGTGCCCAATGTTCATCTGTCACTCATGAGTCTTGTACGAACGTTAATTAATTGATAGCAATCTGCTTGCTTGATTAATTTTTGTGTCACTTTTCGACTTTTCTTTTTTTTTTTTTTAATTTCTCTTGTTCTTTCAATTGGAAGCCTACTGTCCTACAATGATATAAGTGGAAGAATCGTATTCGGTTAACATGACGCTCGATGTGTTTGCCGTTTCAATTGTGTGTACCTATGTCCTTGTGCCATTTTGCATTGTTGGGAAAATATTGAAAAAACATTGGAAAATGTACTGCAGAAATATGGTGAATTGTTAACTTTATTCTTCGGGGGACCCCCTTTCTCGCGATTCATCATAAAAACTATGATTTTAATTACAGAATATCTGATTCATTTCGTTCATTTGTTATTGGGAATTAAAGCTTCATTTGGAACTTATTAAGGCGTTAGTTAGAGATGACTGCCTCTATGCCGTAGTTGGTTGAGTTGCCAACTTACGAAGCGAAAGGCTATGGGTTCAAGTCCCAGCTGAGGTCGTGGATGTTTGTGTCGTTTTTTCTCTTTCTGTTTTTCTTTGTTTTCCCATTATTCGTGGTATCACAACGGGCCCATTTGGTGCTTAAGTGTGTCACCCTTAATGGTGGGAGCCACACTAACTTAACCTAACCTAACCTAATGGGTTAGAGGTGGTTGGAATCAAGTATATTACTTGGTTGGATTTTTCAAAATATCGGCTTTTTTCTTGTATTTGCTTAAAGTGTAATAGCCCAGGTAGCATTTCGAAGACTGATTTATCAGAAGTTTCTTTTAAGAGTCGTTTTCGTGCGCCCTGGATGATTTAAAAGCGATTGATCACATGGAAGATTAATAGAAGACTCGAAACGACATTGGAAATTCATCCAGTACAATAATATGATATTTAGGTACATACAGCGCATTATGCATAACTTTGAACTTAAAATTTGATCTTGATCTTGCTTCCAATTCCAAAGACATCCCCAATTTAAAAATATAAAAAACACCTTTTTTTATTTGCCCAAGTAATATAATTACATGTATCTTATTTCTATTTCCCTCTTACTATCTAAGTTTTTTCCTTGCATGCACTGGCATTTTTCAAGGATTTTGAATACTTTCCCTATAGGGTATACATTGATTCTTGTTATGAAAAATTTACCATAGTGTGGTTCTGGTTACAATACAATTTCCCCTCCAAGGGATAAAAAAAACACCTCTCAACCCACAAGTCTATCCCAACCTTATCTACATATTCTTGTTTCTTTTTTCCCTAAGATATGGGCATTTCCACAGAAAGGTCTACCGGAAATGAAAATGCCCCAGTTCCTTAAAACAATTTTTGGGTATGTACTATCATAGTAACACATCTGAATTCCACTATTTAAGAAGATTGGTGGTTATAGTCAGCCCTCATTTCTGTAAAACATAGGTAAAGGCTTATTTTGTTGTATTTGTATTTCTTAAATTACCTTTAAAAGTGCTTTATCTATGAAATTTGGGCCATTTTAGTAACCTGATCAATGGAAGTTATCGTCCTTAATAATTCCATTCAGAAGAATCAACGAAAACAACAACAACAAAAATTCTTTAACGAATAAGTTGATAATTATCTTCTAATTACGCAAGCTCAATTAAATATTGTTTTTGATAAAATTTATTATTGGCCCTTCTATTTATAATACCAGAATTTATGAATTAAAAGGAAAAAAGGTTAAAATAAAAGACTATTTTCATGACTAAACCCCTTTTGAAATTTTAGTAACGTAACGCCAGGTAACGTAACGCCAGGTAACGTAACGCCAGGTAATTAAGGCCAATAAAAAACGAACGACAAACGATTTTACAATTTTAAATCTTGGAAAATGAACTCTTATATTTTCCAATCTTATTGCTATAAGTTTAATACGAAAAGTTTTGCGAAATTAGCAGAGTTTTGCAATCTTGTAATCTAAGTCAAAAACCCAATTCTGTTTTTCGTAACGAAACGCTAGGACACTTTTTTTTCTTTAAAACTCAAATCCTTATGGTCTATTGGTCTAATTTTTTTACTGAACATAGTGCTACTTTATTAGTATGCAAATATTAAAAAACTTTTTTTAAATTTGCAATTCTTCATTTAAAAAAAATTTTGTTTTTCGTTCGAATGTCACGTCACGTCAAAATGGAAATGCCCATATAAGAAATTCCAAAAAATCGCTCAAAGTTTTCAGCCTTAGGTAACATGAATTGTCTGTAATGTAGCTCATTGTTAAAATCCATAAAGTCGATATGGCATCGGAAGGGGTATGAATTATAATTTCGTCCTTTTTCACAGTCACTTTTACTAACCTTAAACTTTTTGGATCAAATTTTGACAACGATGAGACGCGTAAATTTGTATAAAAGCTATTAGGATCCATTGTAGTTGTGTTAATTAGATAATAAGAGATAAAGGGAAAGTCAGCTGAAAAAATAAAACGAAAGAAATGAATAATTCGTTAAACAAAAAACCTCCGTCGGACTGACCATTTCTTTCCATATTGGCCAGCAGCATTCCTCCAACTGCTGTATTGGCCTGCTGAACTTCAGTCAATAGTTCGGCAGCGACTGTGCGTTGCTTAAGCAACGGATGAGCCAATGGAGACTCTAAAACTGGATCGATCGGCTCGAGTGGACTCATCAAATGAACGAGTATACAGAGCTTCGGATCCGATACTTCCAAAACACTTAATGGACTTATGGCCTTAGTGCTGCTATCGTTAGCATTTCCCGTGCCGGCAGTGTTCGCTGCTGGAAGCTATAAAGTGTATAATTTTTTTTTTTTTTTTTTTTTTTTGCAATTTGTGTGATCTTTAAAAATTATCGGAAATATCCTGCTTACCGGTATTCCAGCTGGTAGAAATCGATCTAAGCTATTAACGGGTATAATGAAACAATCACGATCGAGTGTCGCCAACGAAATCGGCTCTGCGCGTGCAAGACTTGTCATGTTGCCACTACTGCTGGCCGCTGCAGTGTTGCCACTGAAGCCTAAAATATTTTTAAAAAATTTTAGCATTGAAACTTTATTGCATCGAAGAATTTCCTAGCAATCATACAGATTCATATTTGGAGTGCTCAGAAGAATGAGTTCGAAATGAGTTCAAAATTTATTGGAAATTTTTTTTTTTTCACAAATTTCGAGGCTAAAAAACTGAGTCTAAAGATCATATGAAATTTTATTAGAAAATATGATGGATTTTTGTGCTAACGTCACAATAATCATATAAAGCTGGGATCCCACTATCTGCACAAATGGCACAATATACGCCGATTTTTATCGGTGCCAGATCGGCACAAATTTCAACAATTTCCACAATCATTGTTGATGCTTACATTATCATCGCATAGTTACTGTCAAAAAGATATCAGGGAACAATAAAATTGGGACTAAAATAGTTCAAGACGATCACACTTGTCAGCATCAGAGTCCAACGATTGCGTTCATCTTAATGGTGCATTGCGCAGATAGTGGGATCCCGGCTTAAAACTAATTTTGGGCAATGAAAAATGAATCTGAAACTACTTTTCAATTTTATTTTTTTTAATTAATCGAATAAACTCCGTCTAGAGCCGGAGCCAGGAATTATAGGGTTAAGCATGTGATTTCGGACTCATATATGTATGTGTTAGGGTGCTGCTTAATTTGAAAGTGGCCGGGCTACCTCGCCATTTGGGTCTACTACGTAAAAAACCGAATATTATTTTTATTGAGTTTTAGGGATCGCAACCACGGCTCAAAGTTTGAAAATTTTTGCCTGCCTAAAAATATAATCACTAAAAATACAAAACGAAAAACAAAAATTCTTTCACTTTATTTAAGTCGCATTCAAAATATACTGAGTTTTAAATAATAATAAAAAATTTATAACATATTTTTAGGCACTCTTTTTGAAGTTTATACTTATACATATCTAGGGCAACAGATAAGATTTCTTGAGGAAGGGCTTTGAAAGGTGTTCGGATATCTTTTAAAGACTTACTAGAGTTCCGTTTATTAAGACTTAAAATGATATTAATTCGTTTTAAAATATTCAAATGCATACTTTTAGGTGCTGAAATGAAATATTTTCTGTTGCTCTACTTATATCAAACTTTGAGCTATTGTAGCGAACCCTAAAATTGAATGTAAAAAAATCACTGGTTCGTTTTTTAGGTAGTAGAACCGAATGGCGAGGTAGCCCGGCAACTTTTCCAAATTCGCAATCTAAGGAGCACCCTAATGTCGTTTGTCGAGAAAACGACATCATTTTCATCTTAGACTCCCAAATGAGATGCATATATTGGGGCTCATAATCGGCATTAGGACTTCTTAAGGACTCCAAATGTTTGCTGGATTATTTTTATGAATTAAGAATTTTTAGTATTTATTTTATTTTCCTGAAATTAATGGTTTATTTACGTTTTTTATTGTCCGCTGCGGAAGTTTGCAAAGAAAAACAAATAAATTCTGGTTAGTAGACGAAGTTCTCAAGCATTAAAAAAAAATAAAAAATAGATATTAGTGTTACTAATTGAAAGGGAAGAATATAAATTGAAACTCTCTATTTAACAGAACTTGAAAGCCATAGATGAACTGTATGAAAGCAAAGAATTTCTGGCCCCAAAGTATCTATGGGTGCCGTTGGGATTTCTCTGTAGTTTTTTCTCCAATTTCAATTGTTCATCAATTCACTGTGGAGCTCTCTCAATGCTTTCATACTGCCATTAAAAGGAAAATCTTATTTATTTTTTTGTTTTTATTTTTTTTGTTTTAATTTTTTATTTATTATCTTTCTATAATAAAATCATAAAATTATTTATTTATATTTATTAAAGAACGCATTCAAAAACGTTAAAGTTGTGCAAAATATTATGCAATACGAATTTAAGATGAAATTAATGGGCACGAAGAAATGATAAACTAGGAAGGCAGTTGATTCTTTTAATGAATTTTTATTTAAAGGTACTTTTTTAGGTTTTAGTTTTTGGTCGGTCGCTCCATATTTGTTATTTTTTGATATTTATTTTGGCTTTTGTTTCGTTAGATTTGCCTTTAGCTGTTACCATAGTTTGTTAAATTCGTTTAGAAGGATATAGTTATGTATGTTATTTTGTAAGTGAAGGTTTGCAAGAAAGCAATCCGTGTACGTGTACGTAATCGCGATTCAAACCTTGTCTGGCAGCTTGAGCCGTGGCTGCCGACGTTGACGTCGACGGGGTCGCTGGGAACTGAAGCGTCATATTGTTATCGGTTATTGGTGTGCCCACTGAATCGTTTCGGACTCGAATGCTAGGATTCCAGCGTAATACCGACACCGATGGCTTGCGATCGACTAGCGGCTGCGGTATGTCCAGGTCTTGAGGCACTGATGGCACAGAGGGGAGATTTGTTGCTGCCGTCGTTGAGTATTGGGTTGAAGCACCTGTAAAAGCGCTGCAGCGCTCTGGAATATGGAATATGGAGGTGAAATGTGGTTTTTGTTTTTGCTTTTGATTTTTGTCAAATATTTTTTGCTTTAAATTTTGCGTTCATGTGTGTTGTTGCTGTTGTTGGTTGGTTGGTTTTTTTTTTTTTTTTTTGTTTTGTTACGATGTTGCTGCATTGTCGCATGGTTTCGTGGATTTCGGTATAATGGATAGAATCAAGAATTTTGAGGATACAAAATGGTAAAAGTGTTTGATTTCGTTTTGTTTCTATGATCAGTGCTAAGGAAAAAAAAAAGAATTATTACATTCGATTCCGTCAAAAAATGCACAGCAGCCCAAAAAAAAAAAAAATATATATATATATATATAATTCTTTGTGTCATTAAAATTCAGCAGTAAATTTACTTTAAATGTGAGCTCAAAAAATGCTTTCGGGGGGAAAAGAACTTTTCAGCGATTCTAAAAGCCATGAAACATGGACATGGTTAGAAGTACAGAGACTAAAAGCCAAAGCAACATATTTACATCCATCTTTTAAAAAGGGTACATCCTACTAATTGACCGCACTTTCAAAGCACGATTTCCTGGGCTCTTCCTCATTTGCCGTTTGCGAAATTTTGCTGCCGATTTCTTCTTATGTTCTAACCAATCCCATAAATTAAACTCTAATGATGGATATTTAAGTCTTGATTCTGAAATACTATTCACTCTATTTAATTCTTTTGAGGACAGGGTCGATTAAAAGCATCGTTATAGTTAATAATCTTCATATTTTGGATTCTGAGTGTGAGAATTAATTATTTTTCAACACTATTAGAAGAGCCTCTTCAAAGACATGAAGCCCCAACAGACGAAATGAGGTCACAGTGAGCTACCTAATAGCAAAATCTTATATATAAAATTCACGTGTTACAAATTCTGTGCACGCTAATCTCCGAAACCACAGAACCGATTTTAATGAAATTTAAGGAATATTTGCGGTTGGTTCCAATTTAAAAGATTGGATAGGTGCGGATCAGACTTTTGGTCGTGATCTTAAGCTTTACTTGCTTAACTACATTTTTTTTTGTTTTATTCAAAATATTTGTAATTTATTTTTGAGACATAAGTTTCTTCGGAGACGATCTGAATTTCGCCGGGTATAATACATCTTCTAGTATAATACATCTTCAAGCTATTTATGTTTTTTATATTGAGTTCAGAATCAGCTGAGAATGAAGAATGCCTCGAATAGCCTATATAAATCTTATCATTATCTCACACAGAAGTATGGTGAGTGACTCGGTGTTGGCCGCTGATCCCTTTTCTGGCCACTTGGTGTTTTAAGGCGTTGTAATTAAGGCATAGAATGAATAACTAATGTTGAGCTCGATTTCCTCTCTAAAAAATTGGGTAAAAAAACAATTTTTCTATTGAAGAATCTTATCATCCTCCTCTTATCGAAGAACATCCAATACCCTTGTTATAATTTATGTGATCCTAAAAGGACTATTTGCAAAACACTTTTCCAGGTCCTTGAATGAAATGCAATGAAAGCCTACATGGGCCATTATCAAATGTTTCCGCCTGTCTGCCTGTCTGAGGAAGTTTAGACCTTACGTGGAACGAACCGAGTTCCAGAGACGATCTCTAAGTTACTGACATACTTGGTGAGCTTTAGGTGACTTAAACTGGCCTTACGCTTGTTGTCAATCCGAAAGTAATCCCATCCAAAAGTGCATTAGGGGCTTAGACAAAAAAAAAAAAACTTACTATTGCCATTCCATAAAGGGTCTACTTTATTTTTATTTTTATGAATTTTTTTTTTGCCTTTTTCCGCAAATTTTGGCAGCGTTGTTTTGCAGTTGGCAACAAGTTTAAAGCCAACACTATTCTTTTTCATTTGGCAATCATAATCATAATAAATTCATAATCAATTGCACTTATCGTATCCACACGGAAATGAGCCTAAAATTTCCACTGTCTCATTCGGAAGAGAACAAGAAAGCGTGGAAAAATTTTCCTCCTACAACGCGATCTTCGAAGTTAGTAGGTTTAGGTACCTTTCGACATGAGTGCTCATGTTATAAATTATTTGTTTGTTTTGCTCTTCACAATTGTTTTGTTTGCTTTATTTATTTATTTTATTTTTTTGAGTGGATTTAGAAAGCAATTGAAGCTTACGAGTGTATAAAGAAAGGAAAAAAAACACACACACACACACAAAAGGTTCAAATTTTATTCCTACCTTCGCCCACTTCATAACCCGGCCGATTTGGTGAGAAAAATAAATGTGTCCGATAGTGTATGTCCTCATTTTGCGTAAGGCCCAATTCACGTGAGCGTTTCGCACGATTCGATTTCGGTTGTAGTTTGGTGCCTCCACCGCGGGTCTTGCCACCGCCACCCTCGCGAAAATTCTTACGAAACATTAAATTCATGTTGATTTTAAGCTGTGCTGTTTTTTGTTTTAAACTCTGGGGTTTCTTTTTGGTTTGTTGCTTGTTGTTGTTGTTTATTTGTTGGGGAGTGTTTTTTGTTTTTTATCTTTTAATTTTTGAATGTGTGTATTTGTGTTGTTTTGTCTTTGTATTTTTGGTGATTGTTATCGATTTCTTAATGTTTGTGTTTGTGTGTTTGTGCTTACTTTATTGGGCAATATTGAATTTCAATTGCCTTATTGTTCTTTTCTTTTTCAGTGATTGTTCTAATGGTCTCAAGTTTTTTTTTGTTTTTTGCCAGAAAATGTGTGAGTAAGTTTGAATAATTCTTTTTTCGA
>CM035806.1:21462570-21532570 GCA_020466095.1 Chlorops oryzae | reverse complement strand
AAAATTCACTCAAAATTTCGAATTTTATTTTGAAAAATTTTCCGCGGAATAAACAAGCTTTTTCAGCACCTGAAAGCGACTGTTTCGCGAAAAATTTTGCTTTTGGCATTTGCTTCGCTATTTCTCCAATATATTCGTATATTTATTATATTTGTCACATTCTTCGAAATTCGCAATGCAAATGAGCCAAATTACTTGACGGAAAAGGAAAAAATTATTTAAAAATTGTTTATCGTTATTAAAAATTTTAATCAGAGTCGCGCGGTTAAAGTTTTTTGTGGGCCACACCGACGTATACGTATGGCACTTGTTGCCTTCAGTTGTTGTTTGGCTTTTGCGAGTAAAAATACGATATTATCTTAGAGAAGGACGAAAACGAAAAAAGAAATCGTGCAAGGCTTGATCGCAGCTAATTTGAACTTCCGCAGTAGCGTGCTTTTATGGCGTTTTGTAATTCCTAACTGCAGGAGAAGGCGATTCGTAATAATTAAAAAGAAAAATGTTGCGTATACGACATGCAGTGCGCATACGCTTTTATTTCATTGGAATTTGTTTGCCGTTCTGTGTCGCCATACGAAGCGAACGTTTCCATTGTATTTCTATTTGTTTTTTCGTTCAAAAGCATGGTATTATATGTATATATATATATATTTTGTTGTAGATATTTGTGTTGATTCGTTTAATGGATCGTTTGTGTTCGTGTTCACCGAGCTGAGGTTGTAGGTACACGGCATTAATGGAAGTTGCCAATCGGGAACGATTGTATGATTGAAATCAGAATGGATTAAAAATGAACAGGGAAACAGAACAGAAAATATTGAAATTCAGCACCCAAAAGTATGCATTTAAATATTCCATAGTGAAAAATCTGTTCATTTTTGAGGGCTTGCCCATTTCTTAACATCTTGAGGAAGGGGTTTGAAAGACTTTCGGATATACACTTAAGACTTACAAAGACTTTAAATGATATTAAATGGTTTTAAAATATGCATGTGCATACTTTTAGGTGCTGAATTTAAATATTTTCTGCTGTCCTAGAAACGAAGTTATTTAAAACGACTATTTTTTTTTTATTATTTCGATTGTATGAAGATTTTCTAGATGAGTGGGTCTGTGCTATTATTTTGAGGGATTTTTGCCCTTCTTGGTATTTTTTTTTTAAACCATTTTCTTTTAGAACAACCGATTTTCAATGCTTCAAAATGATATTTGGTGAACGTTCGTTTTCCTGTAGAAAGTAGAATTCAAAGGACTTCTTAAAAGTCATCGAAGGAAAGTATGCAGTACACTGCTACATAAGTCGTTATTATACTGAGGAATTATGGTCACGAGTATGTTTTCTTTATTGTTTATTGTTTGTTATTGTTTATTGTATGTTGGCCTAATTGTAACCGTAAATGGAGATTTCACTGTAATTGCACATGGATTAAGGTCAACGTTGTCATTGAATTAGTTCTTCATTGATTGAATTACTTTAAGTCATGCAATTGGATTAAATGATTTAATATGAGTGTTCGATTGTAAGTTTTTTCATTGATTTTTCTCCTTAATAAATATGTCAATAATTCGGCTATTAAGTGAGACAAATTTACTCAATTTGCTTCCATTAAATGACGTGAAAAGAAACTATAAAATTTAAGTTGAAATCAAAACTCCATCGAGGCAATCAGTCACAATAATGCAAAAAGGAAAAATTGATCCTTCATTGAATTTTGGAATTTCTTGTACAATCAAACAGAAATTTGAATAGATTTATTGACAGGTTCGACTTTCGCCCCGGGAAATTATTAACACTGACCTCCGATTTCAACGTCAAATACGCTCTCGTTATAACGAGAATCCATTCAAATGTAATGATACTCCATATCACATGAATCAGAGGCTCATGAATAATTTATGCATCAAATGCATCCAGCTATGCTGTGAAAATTTCATACCTTCAGACGTAATAGTTGACGTGTAAATAACTGTGTCTGCTTAAATTTGCCAGAGGCACCATCTTTTGTTCTACCCTTTCACATCGCTGCACAAACATCCTTTTCCATGTCACACAGTGAGTGCCAACTGAATTTGTCAGGGTCACGTTCATTGTCAAAGCAAATGCAAGCAAAATGTGCACGTGTGTTCGTATCTAGTTTTTGTACGATTTGGGAAATTGTTTTGATACGACCAAATTGAGTGGAACCAGCCATTCAGAACGTAATTGACACCTTCTGTTTTAAATAAAGCAATGAAAGGACAATGGATGGCTTTCGAAAATGGAAAATTTTTCGCGTTGACATAAAAAGTTTTCCCACTTGGAAGTGATTTGGTTTTATCGAAGAGAAAAATAAATAAATAAATCCTATTTATTGTATAATTAGTAGGGCTACAGAAAACGTTTAAATTTAGCACCCAAAAGTATGCATCAATATTGCAAATATTTCCGATAGTGAGAAATCCTTTTAATTTTAGTGGGTTTGACCATTTATTGACATCTTGAGGAAGGGCTTTGAAAGGTCTTCGGATATCTTGAGCTCCGTTTATTAAGACTTAAAATGATAACAATTGGTTTTAAAATATTCAAGTGCTTACTTTTAGGTGCTGAATTCAAATATTTTCTGTTGCCCTAATAATAAGGCAAGTAATTATTAAAAATACTGTTTATAATATTGTAAACCATTTTTGAACTGTCTGAATTAATTTTGAAGATAATTGAATTGAATAAAATACATCCTCAGCATGGCGTCTTGCTGTTGCTTGCGGCTCCTTGCTAGCCATGATTGGGCTGCTTGTAATGTAGAAATTATCTTTTAATATTTTCAAATGTTTTCTATTGACCCATATATCATGCATTTGTCGAATAAGATTATACCACAATTTAAGCTAAAAAGCTGTGTGAGCCTTTCTCCACGAAAATCGATTTCAATTTAATGATATTCAAAAAGATGCCCAAATTGAAAATGTTCATCCTTTTAGGTTTCGAAATTTTTTTCGATAACTCGCTCAATCTACTAATTTATTCATTTCATTAACCCATAAACAAATGCAAAAGTTTTGCGTTTTTGATGACTAAACTGAATTGAGACTCAGGAAGCTGTTTATTTTCAATTAATTTTATGTAATTTTTCACTTTGGGTCAAATATTGACTGGAAACGAAAACGTTCGCCCGACCTCAAACAAATTATGCAAATATCCTTTCAGATCCGTTATTGAAAGCATTTAAGGTGTGCGATGTTGATTTCATAGGCTGAAAAATGAGACTTTTCTTTTGAAGAAAGTGTTTGTTAATCGTTTATTGATGAACTTGAGTGATTTGCCTTCAGGGTAGTAAATAATAAAAAACAATCATGCAAACACATTGAACATTGAACATTTATTATCGGCCAATGAAGACAGCATATACAGAAACATGGTCAAAAGGGCGCATCGAAAATGAGATTCGGCAAGTGAAGATTTCACAGCAGTGGGCGAACGTATGGGAAGCGGGTTTTAAAAGACTAAAGAAAATGAAGAACAACATTGCGAAAAATTCATTTGGAATTTGGTGCCGATGAAGTGGTAAAAAAAAAATTTGCCAACACCCATAAGTCGGGCAACAGAAAATATATGAATTCAGCACCTAAAAGTATGCATTTGAATATTTAAAAACAAATTAATATCATTTAAAGTCTTACACAAACAGAGCTGAATGATGGCTTTAAAGATATCCGAAAGTCTTTCAAACCCCTTCCTCAAGATGTTCACAAATAGGCAATCGCTCAAAAATGAACAGATTTTTCACTATCGGAAATATTGGAAAATTTGAATGCATACTTTTGGGTGCTAAATTTAAATATTTTCTTTTGCTCTACACATAAGCGATATGAAAAGTCTTTTCAAATATGTATGTCTTTTAAGATCCCTTCAAACAAAATATTGTCATCTCCTTTATTTGATGTCATCTCTTACCGAATTTGAATGACATTTAAGTTTCGAAATTTTCAGATGAAAATTATGGAAATTCGAAGTCGGGCGAGTTGAAAAATTCCCTTTTTTTCTAGCAAAAAAAAATTTCTCAGAATATCTTATAAAATTCTTCATAAATTCTTGGTTCTCACAATTGGTCTAAATGAAAAATATTCGCAATAAGTACTCATGTTCTCTTCCTTGGTTCGACTTAACCCCAATCAGAATCGAATATCAAAATAATCATTTATTAAGCGAAATCAATTTTTAAAGCTCAAATCGAAAAGCCCTTACCCAAGCACGAAGTACAAAAAGAAACAAAACAAAAAAAAAAAAAACTTATAATAAATCGTTTCAGATTTCTTTTGACAACTCAACAACATAACGTTCCATTTTTCATCCGAAATATTTCGACTATCCTCGCACATTTATTACCCCATCATTGGCTTATCAACACAAGCAGGAGAAAGAAAAAATGTGGAGTTTTTCTTCTTTCCAAAAAAATATCGTGAATGGATGACCATACGAAAAAGAATAAAAGTGAATGGCATTCATAAAATATGAGAAAATTTTCTCGCGTGCGTTAAAACCAGCGGAATTTCCTTCATGTGAAGGCCATTTTTTGTTGTTTGCAAGATTTAGTTGCTCTATGCACAGTATGCATTGCACATATATAAATAATTTATATGTATATTTTTATTTATTTATTTTTTTTTGTAAATAGTATTTTCGTTTTCATTTATATATAGAGCACACTTCACTTTAAGGCTGCCATACATCTTACTTTTTCTCAGTGAACCTTCTGATGCTCCCAGTTACCATAATAGTCTTTCAATAATAAAATATATTTAGGTGTATAATCAGTGTACTCTCTCTTAAACGGACATCTACGGGACCGAAAAATATGTCCTCTTAACAGAGATGTCCGCTTAAGCGGAAACTATTTGAAAATCAGGAATATTAGAGCACTCTCCAAAAGTTCTCAAATAGTTTCCTCTTAAGCGGACATCTCTGTTAAGAGGACATATTTTTCAGTCCCGTAGATGTCCGCTAAAGAGAGAGTACACTATATATGTATATAAAATGTATTTGATTTATTTATTCGACCTTTGTAGATTTCAATTTTTTCAATGGAAAAAAATCTTTGGACTTTAAGCTCGAATAAAAGGGAAGAAAAAAGTTATAAAAATTTTCACTGAACAAATTAAATATACATATACATACATATATGTATATATTAATATAAATAATGATCGAAAAATAGAAATATTTATAAATACCCTTAGTGCGGTGTAAAGTATTGAAAATTAGTAGAAAGTTTTCATCATTAGGGCAACAGAAAACATTTAAATTCAGCACCAAAAGGTATGCATTGAAATATTCCAAATATTTCCAATAGTGAGAAAGCTTTTTGATTTTTGTAGGTTTGCCCATTTATTAACATCTTGAGGAAGGGATTTGAAAGGTCTTCGGATATCTTGAGCTCCGTTTATTAAGACTTAAAATGATAACAATTGGTTTTAAAATATTCAAATGCATACTTTTAGGTGCCGAATTTAAATATTTTCTGTTGCTGTATTCATCATTTAATCGTTTCAAAATTTTTACAGCTGTTTTCAAAACTTTTAATGTCGTTTTCCATTAAAATTTTTCAAAAATTCAAATGTTAATTAAAACTCTAGACCAACATGTGACAGCTTAACAAAAGTTTTCCCAAAGACTATGAGTTTAGTGTAAAAATTTTTTGAAAGTGCCGACTGCGTACTGAGGGATAGAGAAAAATCGAACTATGAACCTGTCTTTTTTTTACTTTTAAAAGAACACGACTCCTGCCATCACTTTATTTAGTAAGCACTCACGCATGTTTACACTCTTCACATTAAGTTCGGCAATTCTTGGCTTTATGGAAGCGAAAGGAAGAAGAAGGGCAAACATTTTGTAATTTTTTTTTTTTAATTTAGTCAAGGACAGTTTAAGAACATTTTCGATGAAAATAAGCACTTTAGAATTTTCATTGTCGATATACATATACATATGTACATACTCGTATGTAGATAAATAATTGGTATTACAGTATTCTTCGAATTAGCGACCGGGTGACTGTAGTATATTAAGTAATGAATATGACACAAGTTTCGATGCTTTCAAGCGGGAAATGCTTCTACGCAAATAACACTGTACATGAATTTATAGCATAGCTATCTGGTAACCCTGATTTTAGATTCTCGGGCAAAAGGATATGATTCGATGGCATTAATCATTTTATGTATTATGCTTGAATTCCGAAAAAGCTTTAACATTTCCACAATCCTGCATGCCATTGTTAAAATCTGAATACAAAGGAAAACAACATTTTTTTCTACTCAAAATGGGGAAAGCGTTAATTTCGCATTTTTTTCCACTTAAAGATTTCCTTCTTTCAAAAAAAAAAAAATAACACTTACCCCGATTCGAGTCCATAGTTTAAGTTAACTCAACTTAATTCATTGCAATTCATTGCTTGAAAATGATGATTACGAGGTCAAACTCAAAAACTTTTATTTTCAACTGAAAATTTTAAAACAAAATTTTAAGATATTATTCATTTGAAGTAATATTGAAGAGCGAAAAATATACATAGGTATATATGTATGTACGTGTGGAAACATTTAATTTTTGTCAGATGATTTTTATAGTCAACCAAGTCCAAAATCAGCTGAAGCACTCGTCGGCTGATAGCATCGGTAAAAATGTGTGAAAAGACATTCTTATAATCGTGGACTTCTTACATGGGAATTATTTCAAATCGAAATGGGAAAAGCTTTCATACTGGGTGTTCATACTCAAGGAGCTCTGACGAATTGTGGCTAACTACATTAGTATTGCAAAAAAAAAAAAAAAAAAAACCAAATGTTTGTCCACATCAGGTCAAAATTCTTAAAACTCTTTCTCACACAGCGAATTTTTTCCCTGCAACCCATGGCTAAATTGACAAAAAGGAACAAACGGTTGGGTAATTACTGTCCTCGCTTCTCCCTTCCCGTCTTTTTAATCAAGAATTAAAAATAATAGCCTTTCAAAAGTCATTCATTTGAAAGTTTTGAGGTCTATGATTCTTGGGTTTGATTCGATACTCCGTCTTCGTCACTTCAAGTACTCAGTATTAGAGATTTTAAACTCTGTATTCCATGTGCAGTGCCGGTTTTAGCACTACCAGCGCCCTGGGCGAGATTTTTTCGTCGCCTCCTAACTGCAATCTAGGGAAATCACTATTAAGTTTGAAAACGTCTCTTTATATCCGGCGCCCTGCGCGGTTGCCCAACCAGGCCCTACCCAAACGCCGCCACTGCCAATGTATTAGTTTAATGAGCGGGCCATACACTCGGTGCTTCTCCACACAACACCCAATGATACGAGCCTAGTAAGACGACTGGAGGCGCCCCCACATATCAATGTATTCGAACTTTGTCACATCAGTGGGCATGGACCGAATCGGCGAACCTTGGGGAGTTCTTAAGCTATCTTGGTCTCATTCTTGAATTCGAAGCTTAGAATTGATCACGTAAGCGTATCGCGTCCATGTGAAAATACCCAAACTTATGTATACGCGACCCGGAAAATACTAGAACCCCATGGATATTTTTTGTCCCGCTAATTATGGGATTGCGTAAATGCTGCGAGATTTGAAGCCCTACTCAGAATCAATTCTCACTAGAATCGAGTTCGAGAATCGATAAGCCGATGCTGTTCCATACCATCTTAGCAGTACCCATATTACAAAGTCAATTTAACTGAATTCGAACATATTCTTTAAAATTGTTTATCTCGAAGAACATTTAACACACTCTGCCTGTGAAATCTGTGCAATCATTTAAATCCTCATTTATTTCTTTCTCTAGGGTAAAAAGACATTAATTCACTCTTCCACCTTATTATGTGAGTTTTCAGCTGGGAAAGCCATAAATAAAATGTTTATCAATTTCGTTAAATGCGAGTCGTACTTTACCGTTGGGGGTAGAACTTTTTTTTTGTATTGTCGGAAAATTTATTGCAGCGAAGCCGCACATAATTCAATGGAAAAGAAAGCAGAGCCCAACTGAGTCTCGATGTTGTCAACTCATGGCATTTTGGTTCTGTCAAAGGAATTTTCTTCACACGTTCGCATTATTTGAATTTTATTTTGCAATTTTTGTTTTTTTTTTATTTATTATTATTTTCTTTTTTTTTTTGCTTCAATAAATGAGATAGACCAGAAGCAATCAGCGCCGAGAATGTATAGGAGCGAATGGATCTCTTGCCAAAAGTTATCGCAAATGTCGCATTCGTGTCGTTGGAATTTGTTTCACGTTTTCGTTGCATTTGAAAATTGCTTTCTGGTCTTATCTGAAGAAGAAAATCGGCTTGTGTCAGAACATGTCGAGCTGCCTGCAAGCATCAATTTAGGGACTCGTTTTATTTCTTTCTTTTCTTATGTGCGACTTGCTCTCGCTTTGCCTCCGCTCTGGTGTCAGTCAGTAATGATGAAAGTGGTTGCCTCCGATGCGGTAGCTCTGATTCATATTTGGAATTTTCGTGTGGTTACTATGCAATTTGGAGGCTTGTTCCCGCTCTTGCATTTGCCGCTGGTTCGAGTGTTCTTGGGTGCCATTTAAATGGCATGTTTATTGCTTGTCTGATAAAATATGCAGCAAACATTTCTTGGCACTTAGAGAGATTCGTGTTTGTTATGTTGTCGCTCTCAACGTTTTCATTGAATGTGATGTCTTTTGGGTAATTATTAGACATTGAATCAATTCCTTGTGCATTCAAAAGGAGTCTTCTTGCAATTTGGTTTTTTTTTTTTTCTTTCTTTGTGAGATGTTTGTCAATCTAAGTATGGGCCTTAAAGTAATAATGAGCTTCCAGGGAGATAGTTTTCAACTTGAGTTTTGAGACATAAAATTATCTTTTCGGTGTTGGTATATTGAAAATCTACATATATCATTACGGTCGCAACTCTCTATAACGAGCTCATATACAGCGACTTTTTCGCTACATTTTTAGTGCCATTTTTCCCCCCTTATAACGAATTCGCTCTGTAATGATATTTTTTCCGGTTCTTGAAATTCGCTATACAGACTTTCGACTGTATTATTGTATTGAGCTAACAGTTCGATGAGAAAGAAGCTCCGATTAGCTTAACCTCCCCACATACGCTTCAACAAATCCATCAATCGATTGAAACAACAACAAAAGCATAATATCAAAACCATTTTGAAAACTTGCGATCTGTTTGTCAACAAAGCTACAGACACGAAATTTGACGTCAATTTCAACCGATTAATGGAATTGTTGAAGCATTTTTGGGCATTTTCTGATATTGGACCACAAATGGGTCTCATTAAACTCCCTTGATGGCATTAACAAGGCCGAAAGTTGTTGAAAAATTTTATTGATTTTCAAAAAACAACAAAAGGCCAATTTTTAAGCGCCTCCTTGTAAACTGTATGAACAAAATGACAGAAGGACACAATGAATGAAGCGAGAAAAAAAACTCTGTTTTCGATATACATTTGATTGCATTCAAAAAGGGGAAAAAAAATCGAAAGAAAATTTCATGTCTCGTTATATTTTTTCTATTCCTTAGCCCTTATCCTTTGCACCCAAAGAATCTGTTTTAGCACTTTTTCATAATGAAAGCCATAAGAAATCTATAAAATGAATTTCATCCTTTTTAAAATCCGTTTTCAAACTTCCGTCTTCTACAGAATTTCTCCTTCTTCTCTTCCTCTCGATCAATCTCACTCTCTCTCTATCTCTCTCTCT
The DNA here is from genome assembly GCA_020466095.1 of Chlorops oryzae. NCBI lineage: Eukaryota > Metazoa > Arthropoda > Insecta > Diptera > Chloropidae > Chlorops > Chlorops oryzae. Next base: position 21,522,858 of record CM035806.1, on the reverse strand, counting down.
CTCTTCTCTCTTTCTATTTCTCAACCTCTCTCTGTCCTCTTTCATCCTCATCAAATGCTCCACGAAGTTGAGGAAAAATCGATGCACTTCGAATCAGAGAAGAAAGGAACAATTTTTCAAAACTTTCCCATTCAGGCATTTCAGGCTTCATTTAGCAAAGGACAAGAAAATAACTGAACGAAAAGTTGAAAACTCGCTGCAAAAAGAAAAACCTCAATGGATGTAAACTATGAAATTTACGAATAAATGTGGGGAATGAAAAGAAAATAAAAATAAGCACCAAATGAAGCAAGCTTTAAAGTTAAAAAAAAAAAAAAAACATCACACACACAACTCAACGTCATGCACTTATGGCTTATCTGGAACTACCCGGCAATGCTCTACCCATACATATGTATCTATTTCGAGTCCTAGAATATCGATGCTAAGAGTTTTTCCTATACTAGAATATTATTGGACGATACTCATACAAGGTCAATGAGATTTTTGTAAATTGCACAGAGACACGAACCCGTAGGATCTGTCGCCGTCCCATAGTGTAATCAATGGTAAACAAAAAGTTATCAAAAACAATGAAAATTCCATTGAAGTGCTTTTCTTTTGTTTATGCTGCACTTATGCTAAATAGCATGAAAATAAAGTGAAGGGAGTGCGACGAAGGAAAGGCTATAAAGAAAACAGTACAAAAAATGGTTAAATAAATTACACAGTGACCGCAAGATAGCGATAACCGTAAAGAACTTGTGGAATGAGCTGAGCCATAAAGCACAATAGTTTCACGCAAAAACACAAAAACAAAACAAACAAACAAAAAATAGAGGGATGAGGAAGGGAGGAGACGAAAGGGACCCTGCCGACCGCAGATGCTGCCGCATTGATAAGAGTATCTTTACGTCTAGTGGATCTTAGTGCAACAGCCAGCAACGTACACGGCGCACGGCGCACGGCACTATGGAGCACTTACCACATATCCTCGTATGTGGTTATTTTTGGCGCTGAGTAGAGCATAGACCCCGATGCTTCGCTATGCAATTTCTGTTTAGACACTTGACGCAGTGCGGAAGTTTCCATTCTTCTTCCTTTTACCCATTTTGGGTTCTTATTTTTTCGTTCAGCTGTCTGTAGATTTTGTTTTCCTTTGTGTGTTTATTTTTGACATGTGCACGTTCATGGGTTCCTGTTCTTTTATTTTTATTTTTTTTTTTCGTTTTCTTTTTGCTTTTCTTTTCAAACAAAACAAACAATTTTCCTTCCTACATGGATTTGCTGTCATTTCGAATCTGCTTTTTGAGCGAGTTATGGGATTTTTGTTTTTTTTTTTTTAAGGATTATAGCTTTCTGGCTTATGAACTGTGGTTTTTGCACAACGGATGCAGGTATGTAGATGCGCTTGCGGCTTAGGGATTTTTTTGCAATTTCCACTTTCCAAAAAGCCGTTGAAAGTCGCAAAAGTTTTCCCTTCATTTCCCTACAATCCTGAGTATTTTATCATTTCCGCAGACCAATATTTCGAAAGGTTCATGTGGCAGTTTTCTCATCGCGTCTGATAATTTTATTTATTTTCGTACAAACATTAATCGGTCCCTTTTTTGAAATGTGTAAGACGCAAAAAGTCAAGGCAAAGACATACATACATACATCATAAATATTGGCTCTTGAATTTTATTTTTTGAACAACACATTCAATGCCAGGGTTTGAGAGTATTTTCATTCGCTTTGGGAAAATTGATGTCGTATTTAAAGTGATGTAAGAGCGTTGATGAAAGAAATTTTCTAAGAATTTCTTTTTATTTATTTTTTTTTTTTTTTAGAAAAAAGTTGGATAAAATCGATTTCAAGATAAAGATTGAGACGGAAGTTTAGCTTTTTGGATTATAAAATCAACATGGCTCTCACGATGATCGTAAATAATAAAAATTTTAGAAAGTCCTTTTTGTGCATACAAATATTTCAATATATGTTTGTATACGCCCGGATATTTGTTTTCCTTGATCAAAAGCATCAAAAACTGATCCTTAATCATTCATATACGAACGGAAATCATATCGAAACCTGTCTTCATCGCTTTCACGCATTCTTCATCAAATATTTAACATGGTGCTTATATGTAGAGAATAATTTATTAGTCGCACATGTGAGGAGAATCAACCAAGCCAAAAAACTATTTAACAAATTACTGGAACTTGTATGTTTTTTCTTCGTTTTGCCGTGAGCTAATAACTTGTAGCTGAAAATACAATGGTCTTTTTTAAACGATGTTTGAACTCACTTAGTTTAGGCGATATCCTTCCATACGAGTATATCGAAAGCAATGGGCGAAGCGTGCATTATTATGAAAATAAGGTCAAATGAACTTTACTTGTAAGGACCTCTAGTTCATACATTTCAATTTCTCTCGGTAGTTTTTCGAATGTCTGTTCGTATTTATGGTTATGTTATAATTCATAAATTTATCAAAATGAGAATGAAAGAAAAAGTTAATTACTTTTTTGATTTAACAGGAGTTTATTTTCCCAAAAATAATATTGATTTTAGCATTCCGAATTTAAGTAAACAAAAATTTCCATATCAATTCTTTTAATTTATAATTTTTCTGTTAACACTTAAAAAGAAATAAACAAACAAACAAACAAACAAAACCAGCACCAAAAACAAACAGAAAATAAATGAAACGGAAATCGAAAAGTTAAGAGAGAAACTTTTTGCAGTTCAAAAGAAAAGACGAGCACAATTACCCGAACCCGAAAGGCTTTCGCATATATAGAGTCGCGGTCTAAATTGTTGGCGCTATTCCAAATAAACTGATTAAATGACTCTTGTATCTGTTAGTTCCGTGATCATCGCCGACATCGTTGTTCATTAAAAAACTACAAACAAACAAAAAAAAAACAAACAAAAAATAAATAAATAAATAAAAATAATAAGAAATTAAAAAAAAAATAAATATTCAAATGCCGTCAGACGGAAAGCGGCAGCACCGCTTTAAGTGGAAAATTGCAAATGTAGTCAACAAAACTAGCGATTTAATTGGATTTAAATATGAATTGGCCCACAATGGTAGCGTCATAAATAAATAATAGAAGAAAAATTCTTCAGTTGCCGTTCATGGCGAGCAATTTTCCGCGCGACTCTACACAAATGCCTCTGTCCACATGCGCTTGGGAATTTACTTGATTTTATTATAAACACTTTTGGGTTATTCCTGAGAATTATTTTCCATATTTTCGTTCTTTTCTGTTTTCTTTTTATCAAAATTTCAAAATGATTCTCTAAATCAAAATTGACATTAACGATTTTACTACTCAAAAACACATGTCTTTGGGGCTTAAGCCAAATACATTGGATTGGGCTCTGTGGCGTATGAGTGATTTTTTTTTTATCTATGAGTGGCTTTTGCGTTGCTCATACGTACGGTGCTAACATGATGGAGAGAATGCTTCATGAAATATTTGATTTTCACACAGTTGGGTGCGGGTTTAAAAAAAATTTTTTTTTATTTCTTCTATAAATAGACACTTAAATATTAATTGGCCTACATGGCGTACACGTTTTGTGGTTTAGTTTAATTGAAATTTCTGATATTTTTGTTAACTTTTTTTTTTTCATTTAATATTTAACAATGGAAGTGATATATTTCGTGTGGATATTTTTCTTTCTTGGCAAACAAACATTTTGCACAACCGTATGAAATTGTTTAAATGCATAGAATTCAAAAAAATAACGAAGACAATTGTTCAATCTTTTTATTAATTAAATTTGTTGTCCTTATTTTTTTTTTGTTGAAGTTTCAAGGTAAATTAAACTTGTGTTTGCTTAAGGCGAAGATGAAATGCCGCATTATGACGTTGTCTGCAACGGCTATGAGAATTTATTTTACATGAAAATAATAATTTGAAAGCAAAGCATATAATTGGGCTAATGAGTATGAAATAATCTGAAGGGCATTTTATTATTCCTCAGAGAAAATTAGCTGCCTTCATTGTATCTGAATAATTTTCCTTCTGTTTGTTTCTGGCCAAATTTTTTATTCGCTCTTATAGTCAAATGATTTGCTTTAATTGAGAAAAAAGAAATTTTCTAATTGGAAAAATAAAATTTATGTCACACAGAAACGCACAGCATGGCAATCAATTAATTATATAAAAATGGAAAAGAATGAATAGAATCATATACTTCTGATCCTTAATTGAATCGGTCATTTCAAAACACATCTTAATGCGGTATTTATACTTTTGACGATTTTGACGCAACCGCAATGCTCATTTCATTGGGCAATATTTTTCAAACTGACTTGATTTGAAAGTTCATCGGAATTTTGTGAAAAATTTTCGGTTTCCAAAAAGCGTGGAAGCCTCTTCAGCTTTCGAATTAGCTCAACATAATTCGAAAATAGATCGTAAGTCTATAGGTATGTCATGGCAAACGAGCGGGTATTAATCTCTGGTATTCGCTCTGTGTTCGTCGTAACTTCTAAATTAATTTTATAATTAAATGAAATTTTTGTACGGGAGGCAGTTTTTCAAAAGGATTATAAGTCTAAACTCTCTATAACGAGCTCCTCTATAACCGATTTCTCTCTATAGCTAATTTTCTGAAGGCTTTTTCGTTACGGTTTTACTGCCTTCTTTTTCTCCTTTTAATGAATTCTCTCTAAAACTTTTTCCGATTATTTTAAATTCGTGATAGCGAGAGTTTCGACTGTGATGTATTCTCGCTATAGCAAAAGAGAGGAAAACTCCTTTGAAAAATAACCATAAAGAATTCCTTGCACACAAGCACCAAAACTATGACGAAAAGGATGCTAATAAGCGAGGAACTCTTTTCTCGAAATTATTTCAATGCATTCAATGATGATAAAGGCACGAGTTTCAGTGCTTTTAAGCTCACAACGCTTATATCCCAATTGCATATATACCGAGTGAATACTGTAGAGAGTTTTGAATATTCATTCACTTCCAAGAAAAATATTCAATCCATTTGAATATTACCACAAACCATGACACTTTCAAACCACGAATTCCAAGAAATTTTATTTCCATTAAATGCGCTGATTGTTCGTAAAACTCATTTTCATATGAATGAAATTAACCCTTGATGCCCGAATTTTAGTCTTTTACTTTTTTTATTTTTTTATTTTTTATTTTTTTATTATACTTAAAAAATCTCAAATTTGAACTTATTTCTACTTACTGGTTCTCAACTACTTAAATACCTTCGCCAAAAATGACTTCCGTTTGAAAAATTGGAATACATACTTTTCTTAAATCATTTATCAATCAAACTCCCTTAAAATCAACAAGTTATTCTGTATCATAAAATCGTAACGGCAGAAAGAGAGTGAACGTTCGAATGTCGGGCATCAAAGGGTTAAAAAACAAGCTCGAAAAAACAGTAGGAGAAAGTGGGGAGGATGTATGAAAAATTTTTCAGTGGCAGAAATAATGAAAGAAGCGATATTTTTTATTCTTTATAACTATCTGAATAACTTATCTGGCTACATCTATGTATGTATGTATGCGTGTGTTGGAGTGGCTGCCACTTAGGCCGTACACCGCCCCATTGTGATACCACGAGGAGTTTTTCTAGTATTTGTGTGAGTGTATTGTCATTTTATGTAGTGTGCCCCTAACACGCGATTTATGTATTTTGAAAAACCAGTACTAGGCTTGGAACATTACACTCCGTTTCGCCTGTGCCGGGAATCGAACCTCGGACCCTGAGATCGAGAGCATAGCACGCATCCCTTACACTATCCTATAGCCACATCTGGCTATATAATTTCGAAGATTCATTGACTGTTCTGAAAGTGTTATTTCGCACACCCTCTTCTAAGGAGACACAACTCAAAATGTCTCATTTTTCAGAAAACGTCAAAAACAAAATGCGTCGCAGTGTCAATCAAAGCAAGAAGAAAGGCATTTACGGGGTTTTTCGGCTTTTTAGAATAACAAAAATGGAATAGAATTTTTCCTGCAGGTAGAGAGGTGAACTATGATCAAGCTCCATATGTTAACACAAAATTGACGATTTTTGAGTTGTGTCACCTTAGAAGAGGGTGTGCGATATGTTAACACAAAATTGACGATTTTTGAGTTGTGTCACCTTAGAAGAGGGTGTGCGATTTATTTTGAAGGGAATGGGGTAGTTTTGCTCAGACAAGTGAAGGCTGTATCTAAAAGCTTTTCTTTTGTTAATTTTTAATTAATTCCACTTCTAATCATGATAAAGATTGTCAATCCGAGATATTTAAGAGTAAAAAATTACAAAAATATTAACTTTCATCTTGTTAAGCTTTACTAAATTAGGACTTTTTCTAACTCGAAATAAAAGATCTTCTTCCTTTCGGTTACAATGAATTTTTTTTTAGTTTGCCTCCCATCATGATTTTATTTTGTCTTTCTATTGAACCTATTCGAACTCCAGGGCATTCGTATATATTCGTGACTTTCTCTTTTGTCTTTTTTTCTGGTTTGGTTTTCGGATTTCTCAGCTTTTAGGAAAAGCCTCACGACGTCAGGAGTTACGGGTCTTGCTTGAGAACTAGAAGGCAATTCGTCATTGATATTTAGCTGTATTTTTCGATTTAAAAATGCCAGTTTCATTATCAGGGCTGACATTAAATACTTATATCTGATGGAGATATGCCGTCATCCGAAAAAGCTATTGAACGAAGCTGTTCCTGGTCTGGAAAATTCACTTTGCAATGCTTTCGATAGTGAAATTTTGCTTGTTTTGCCAAAGTGGCTAACGTAGTATACTTTTTTTTTTGGAATAAGAATTATATTTTTTCACAGAACTCAACATGGGGTGGATATAGATACGCACCCCGTAAAAAAGTATGTATAACCAAACCGTTTTGTGGCGCGTGCTAGATTCTTATATTTTCACTCCCACGTTGATCACTATCTCTGATATCTCACTGCATATGTATGTATGTCTAAAGGACATTGTTTTCTTACCATTCGAATTTGTTTTTGGCTTTTAGGGGATCTCACCAGTTCTGTCAGACATCCCAGCATGCATTTTTACTTACTCATTTAATTTGATAAAAATGAGATATTTATGAGTTGAAAAAATTTGTTTCATATGAAACAGAAATGAAAAACTTCATATAAAAAAACACTTCAGAAAATCTCTGATTCAATTCTGAAGCATTTTTTATATGAAGTTTTTCATTTCTGACAGAGCTGGAGAAAGCCCCTAAAAGTCGTTTTATTTCAACATTAATGAAGAAATAAATGGAAACAAAGAAAATATAAAAAAAAATATAAAAAACAGATGATTTTGAGGCCAAAATACAGATGCAAACGTCTAAAACTTCACCAAAAAACTCTGAATGGGGACGATATTTTTTCCTAGGGTTACGGAAAAATATACTTAAAAATAGTTTACGTATTTCGATTCGTCCTCCCCATTTTCTCCTGCCGAGTATTTCTACAAGACGGAGCAATTTAAATACAAAAACGAATGCTAAAATTTGTGATTAATAGAAATCATAAATCTGTGCGCGGGAATGTCTCCTTAGTTCTTCACTTCTCCTTTAAAAATAGAACTCAAAAGCATTCGCTTTTAGGTGACTTTCAAAGTTTTGATTGAATTTCAATGCAAAAATCTGTGCGAAAATTTTTTCGAACGAATATCATGCAAAAGAGAAATGTGAAAGCTATTCTATTTTTTTTTTTTTTTCCTCTTTTCAATTAAATACTAGTATAAAACGGCAAGAACAAACGTGCATGCAAACAATAAAAGCAGAAATAAGTGGAAGTTCTTTATTGTTTTTTTTTTTTAAAGAAACCTTTTTTATTTCCGATTGTGGGTGCTGCGGTCTGTATTGATGACATCGGTATGGCCAGGCAGTTGCTAGCTGGCATGTCAATATCCTGTGGATCGCTGGACGGGCATGGTGTGTAGGCGATTTTACTGTCACGACCCGGCGTTGGACTGATTCGTGCATAACGTGCACCGACACTTATACCACGTTCACTCATTTTTAAAATTTTTTTAATAAATTTTTTTACTTTTTTATTAAATTATTTTTAAAACTTTAAAAAAAAATTTTTTTTATTTTTTTTATTTGTTTTTATTTTTTTATATTTTTTGTTTTGCTGTTCCTTTTATTTTGCACATTTGTTTTTCAACGTAACTACTGCATTGCTCATTACAGGCGCATTTTTAATTCAAGACACCCGTCGAGGTGAAGGCATGTTTCCTTTTCCGGTTTGTCGTCAATCTCGATAGACACCGGGTACTAAATAACGTATAAAAAGAGGCTTTTCTAATTTCCATTTTTTACTTTCTTTTCTCTCTTTCCTTATTTTTTTTTTTATTTACATTTTTTTTTCCTTCTTTTTTTGTGTTTGTAAAGCACTTCGGATTAAATCCTTACGCGGCTTAAAAAGCGACTTAACGGCTTCTTTTAAAATTCAGCGCTCTCAGAAGTCAGCTTTTTATGCAGATTTTTCACATTCCTTATGAGCTAAGACGTTCAGTACCTGCATTAGCATAGTTTTTCCTTGGTTGGTTCATTGCAGTTTGCATTGCAATTTTTTTTTTTTTGTTTTTTTCTTCTCTTATTACTATTTTTTTTTTCTTGTATTTTTTCGTCGTGCTGTGAACGAAGACTAAGCCTCAAGGCAACTACTTGGAATATCTCAAGCAAATGGTCGCTTGGGGTAGGAGGACGATCAGGTGGCAGGCGGTATGGCAGGCGTTGTATTCTCTTCTATGCATTTGATCAGAATCAGAATCTCATTCACAGTCGCAATATTTCCTTGGCAACAGTGGGCCGCTACTCTACTGGTTATAGGGCTATTCAGGTTATCATTGTGTCATAAGACACAATATCTTTACGCTTCACCTGCTCGAATATGCTATTTTTAAGACATCTTTCAGCCCATTGTGTGGCGCACAATTCACAGGCTCAATTGCAGGTCCAAACAAGGTGAGCTGCCGCCCGCCTGCATCATCAAAGGCAAAGTCATTGCGCCATTGAGGCATAAACGTGATTCGAACGCGGCTTGTTGCAGGCGACGGAAATGCAAGCAAAATGGATGAAATTGCAAAATAAAGAAAATGAAGAGAAAATAAAAAGATTTAAGAAAATTAAAACAAAAACAAACAAAAAAACGCACAAGGACAACACGTGCAAGAAGCTGAATGTACGATGCACACAGACGCACACACCCGAATGCATGCAGCGAAGTCACATGCGACGCGTGCTTAGTCGTAAAATGGAGTTAAGTAATCGTATCGAAGCGAATTGTCATCTCAAAGGGCGCTCGTTTCCCAAATTTTAAGATTTCCGATTTTCAAATATTTTTTATATTAATTTTTTTTTTTTTTTAATTTTCTTCAACAATTTTTGATTTCTTTTTTGGATATGTTTTGTTTTTTTTTTTTTTTTTTTTTTGTATTTAAATTTGTTCAGTTTTATTGTAATTTCTTTTCAATTCAAAAAAAAAAAAATAAAACGATTTTTTCAACGACTTTCACACTCTCAATATTTTCGTTCACACCCGACGGTCGTAGCAACATTTTCCCACGATATCCTTCTTACGACTGAATTTCAAATGAACTGAGGCAGCTTCGCTAGTGGATTTCAGTTCAGTTCAGTTGCTGTTGAATAATGTGAGGCAACGTTAAATTGTGGAAATTGAGAAAATTCACAAAACGCTGAGAAAAGCGGAACGAAAAGCGAATGGGGGAAAAACGTGCTTTCTAAGCGAAACGCTGAGCAAAACAAGAATAAACAAAAAGCGATTGCACAGTGGTGTAGCACAGAAGGGATTATCAGGAGGGAGAAATAACGCTTTCCGCCAATTTAAGGCTCAATTCTGCGTAGTAAGATAAATAGTTTTTTTATGTTTTTTTTTAATTCGTCCTGCAATGCGACAGAAAGGAAGCTTGAGATCTTTGAAGGTACAGCAATAACTTATAGTTTCTCTGCGCGGAGCTTGTTATTTCAAAAAAAAAAAAAAAAACTCCTGATCAAGTGTAATTACACTGTGACACATTTTTGAGGTCGTCAGTTTCTGAAAGTACTCGGTGAATATAGCAACTCCCTATACTTGGTTTAGATAGATTGTATCAATTTCTCTTTTAAATCGATTTCAAAAATTATGGCTGACAATTAAGTTGCGCACTTACTTATGGCTATATCTCGTAACCTGTTCAAGATTTTCTTTTCCTATCTATGAGAAAGTTGTAGCCCTAACCTTTTTCGAAATAGATGTAGTACCAACTGACCCGTAAAAACTCCATCTAGTACCCACAAATTGCATAAATCTCGTAAATTTTATGATTTTTTCACCTCTTCCTCTTTTTAACATTTCTGGCCCATATCTCGCAAGCCGGTGGGTATTTTTATTATAAGTTTTTGACTATAATATAGAAAAAATAGAACTGGTCAACTTTTGCGAAAAGACTTACTGCATCTGAGCGCTCCTCTATACTGTTTTCAAAACCAAAGCAAAGCTGAACAATTTTTTCCCCAGAAATCAGAAGACAAATGCCTAAGACTGTTCTATATTTTTTTGTTGATTTTTAGATTTGTACTTTAAAATCGTGCAGAATAACGTAATGGACACAAGAGTACTCTTTGGAAGCTATTTTCTTCTTCTTCTCATTCTTCTTCTTATTGCGTGTTCAAGTGTCATGGTCTAACCCTTGGTCCGCAAAACGCGATCAGTTTCTTCATTTGTTTTTTCTGTCTAAGGTAAGCCCTAAAGCCTCTACACCGAGAGAAAAAGGTAGTTATATTAACTGAAAAAGCAGGTTAAAATAACCGAGTTCACCGTTAATTGTTAACTTATGTACAGTAGCGGTCAACTCAACAGTACAAACACAGTCAATAAGGATATAACTACCTGATGGTTGATATAACTGTCTCGCGGTTAAATCAACTGTCACCAGCGACTGGGAAAAAATATTTATTTTTTGCTTTGACTTTTTTTTTATCTTCTTTTATTAATATTTTTTTTTTTAAATTAAATTATTATATTTTTTTTTATTTATTTGTTTCTATTTAAACCTTTTTCTCTTTCATCTCTTTAAATTTTCTCGCCTCGGCCGAGCCTTGAACCGCTGACCTCTTCGCTGGGCGAACGTCTTAACCATTACGCTAAACGAATGAATTTAATTTGTTGGTCAAAATGCTCACTTGAGTTTATGGTTGCTCAAGTTTTGGGGAACGTGCTTAAGGAATTGTTTCACTCCCAAAATATTTTGCTTGAAAATGAACCATAAAAAAAAAATTAAATAAATTAAAACCTTAAAAATTTAGGAGAAAATTTTTGTCTTCCAAAACAACGACACTCTGAACAAAAAAAAACTGTAATTAAAAAAAAAATCAGAAAAATTCCCGCCGACAGCAGGGATAGAACCCCGAAGCTCACGACTGTCGAGACACAGTTTAAAGCACTGAGCTATCGAAACCTCCGGAGACGGTTGATCAGAATGCGAACTTATACGTCTAAGTGAACGAAAGCGAATTTGAACATAAAAAGTAACTGTTTTTCAACTGTTCATTTGACTGCCTTTTTCAGAGCATTTAACGCGGAATACAGTTTATTTGACCACTCTTACTTTAACTGTTCTAAGTTGTTGTTATTTCTCTCGGTGGTAGGTCCCATTTCATAGAATTTTTGGAAGCTATTTATAATTTTATTTATAAGATAACCCTCCACATTGTAATTTTCTCTCAAATACACTCCACTATTTCTGAAGAAATCAAACACTCTCCCTTACAAGTTTACTTTACCCACCACTGATTTTTTTTTGGCACTTTACGATTTGCATTAATGAAGAACAACTGCTTAAGTCCAAAACCGCCGTTTCGAAAAAAAAAAAAAAAAAAGATTTTAATATTGTGCACTTCGTATTCTTGCGCATATAAAGAGGGGTTTCCTTTGATTAACTTTGCCCAGTAAAACGACAAGGTGTCCAAGACCGTTACGAAATATCTGCATTTCAACGGGACCATAAACTCTTTCAGCGTTTAATGTCAATTTAATTTAATTGTTACACACAATGATTATTATGTCGAGGAACGTTTATTGTAACTACAGTGAAGTTTCAATAGAATCGGTCGAGAACCACGCACACGCCGTCCACTTTTGGTGAGCATCTTGAACGCGTTCGTTTCGCCAGAAATTTTAGGATGATTCTAACCCAAAACAAAAAAATAAATAAATTATTGTTTTATGGGGGTCGGTTTTTTGGTCGACAAATTTGAAGAAAAAATATCTTCTGAATAAAATAGACTCCCTGAGGAAGACTACAAAGCTAGTCGGAACGCGTAGGAAGGAAAAAGAAATTTGAGGTTTTGAATTGCCTCAAATTTGAGGACCAAAAAACCAGCCCTTATAACACAGCACCTAGGAACCTTGATCAAATAAACACTAAAAATACAGATTCTTATTTTAATGGAGGAAAATACTCCATTACTCTAAAGTTAGTTTTACTCCCTCTTAAGCGACTTTTCGAAACTATTTTGAAATCGATAGAACAAACTATACTCAAACGCCCGATCGTTTAGTTACCTTAAATAACTTTTGTACCAAGTCTCAGAAAATTAAACAAAGCAATATACACCCTGGTGGGAAAGTTTATGAAGCTTTTCATTTGCACCTTTGGATTCCATTCACTTCAAAGAACTTATTTCGATGGAAATAAGAACTGTCAAGACTATATACACACTCAAAAAATTCCGTCGTAGAATCTACGATATCCGACGTAGAATCTATTATATCCGCAATTGATATAGGTCCAATTGCAAGATATCATAGATTCTACGACGTCGTAGCGGTACCGCTTTGCAGTAGTTTCTACGATGAAGAATGTCATTGATTTCAACGATATATAACGTAGATTTAACGATATTCTTAGGAACTATAATGTTATTTCATAGGAACTACGATATCAAATCATAGGAACTACGGTCTCCAATCTTGAAGTACATTTCGATAACTTCTTAATTTTGGTATGAATTTTTGTCGGCGGGTTGTTTTGAAAAGTAGATAATTTAACATTTACGTTATTTAAAAAAACTGAGAAATAAAAGACTTTACCAAAAAAATTTAAAAAAAAGATTCTATAGGATTTTCTTGAAAGAGCTTATGCGTGACGTTTTGGAAGGCGCAATGAAAGCAACTCTATTTATTTGGTTGGCAACTTTCTTTCTGTTTCCCCGTAATATTTGCCTTGAAATTTACTTGCCTGTTTTATTCTCCATCTTTTCACAAATTGTTTTCTATTTGACAGGGTTCGAGAACTCGGACCTTCCAGATTACAAGTCTAGCACACTTCAACTACGCCATCGCGTGATATGATTTGAGCTTGCTAGTTTTATTATATCAATATAAGTGGGAAACAGTAGAAACTATTAGATCGACAGTAGAACTTATTGTATTTTACGTAGATTCTATTATATTTTTCGTACGTCTATGATTCTATCGTAAAATCTAACGATGGCAAAATTTTTACAGTGAACATATATTACAGTAAAACTTGATGTATATAAGCGTAATTCATAATTTTTTCGTTTCTATCTAGAAAACGATCAAATTTTCAGAGCATATGAAATATGATGGCGTTCAGCCTAGGTTAGGTTCAGTGATTGTTTGACATTGTGAGCTGCCACACAAGTGTCATCAACAACTTCGGCTTTGACATGGTCGTTGTGATCCTTTAATAATTTCACAAACAAAATAGAAATTTAATATATTTAGTGTTCTTATAAATTAAGTGAGACGTTGAATCATTGCAATTGACTTCATCATAAAGGTCATCATCGAGACCACTCCCACTGTATGTGACGTCAGTATATGAATGGGCTTATAAGCGAAAAATTTTTTTATCGAAACAATTTCAGAGCATTGATGTATGATGGCGTTCAGCCTAGGTTGGTTCGTTGATTGGTTGATGTGGCTGCCACCAAGGGTGACAACACTTCGGCTTTACATGGTCCCGTTGTGATACCTCGAAAAATTGGAAAACAAAGAATAAAAACCGAAAAAGCGACACAATTATGCTGGGAGTTGAACCCAGATTCTATTGACTTGCAAGTTGGCATCTCAACCAACTACGCCACGTGTATGTACGTGCATATAGAATTAATGGGCTAACTAAATTTTCGTTAACCCATTGAGTCCACTATCCAGCGACAGGCCAAGCGACAGGCCGGCTGTAAGAAAAATTCCGTCGTATCATTAAGACCGCAAAGCATATCCCGTTGAAAACAGGATAATGGATAGCATTATGTGGAGGCACAAAATTTCTCAGCAAAAGCAGAAGTTTTATTTTGATCAGGAGTTGCTTTTGAAATTATTACTAAAACTTTTATCTCTATTTTCTTGCAATAGTTTCATCATTAACTAGAAGGCCATCTGTTGTTTTCGGGGCTGTACGTGTACTTAGTTCCGAAGCACAACTTTTCCTACCTTTACTGAAAAAATAAAAGCTTTTTTAAGTTGTCTGTTAGATTTTGATATGGTAGCTTGTTGAGCTTTATTATGCGACATCTAGCGTCATTTTAAGGAAGTTTGCTTAGAAATATAAAATTCCGTTACATTTCAAATATTTTCACATCATTCTTTTTTCGTTTTCCGTATTCTTGAACACTAGGGTCTAGTGTTAAACTCGGTTATTTATCAATATCTTCGCCCTTAAAACCTTCATGACACTTGGAGCTTTAAATGTATTTTTCTCAAAACGAAATTGACCTTTTTTCCTTTATAATTTTTCCTGTAAAGTTTTCAATATAACTGTAAAGCCAAGTGTCGACTATAGATTTATTTACGTAGAGATAGAGAAAAAACTCTCGTGTAGATACGTAGACAAGTGTATACACCCTGTAGAGCGCACTACACAAGCTCTCTACAAACTCTACTTGAGATAATTGTTGGATACAAAATCTATATTGTGTATATATATTTTCATGTAGCGGGTAGAGAGATATATCTGCTCTACACTCTATCAAACATGTTTGATAGTTTTTTTTTTTAAATCTTAAGTAGAGATAGGAATTTGAAATTCAAATCAAACCTACTTCGATTTAAAGCGCTCCCTTTTTGTTCAACACAAATGTGTTTGAATTGCTATTTTGTGGAAAAATGGCACAACCTCAAAAAAAGAGCTCCAAGCTGTGGACAAAAGAAAAAACTTGTCAATTGATTGGCTTATACGCAATGCACAGCGATTTATGGAATACATCTAATGAGAGGTTCAACCATTTAAAGTAAAGAAGTTTACATCGGCTTAGCCGATATGTGTGCAATCTTTTCCTCTGCTTAAAATATATTAAAACATTACCCTAACAAAAATTCCTATAGTTTTCATTGTTCTAGCTTGGATATCTAGTTATACCTTATCTGTTCCTCGATTTAGCTTCTCAAACTCGAAATTATTATTAAGCACAAAATTTTCGCGAATGGTGATCATGGTCAAATTTTAACCATTAGAGGACATTTTGTCTAGCTGCGAAATCCTCAATTCAAAATAGTGAAAATGAAATTTTTGCGAATTTCGCGAATTGTGGTCATGGTCAAAATAAAATAAAATAAAAATGACCATATTTATAGCGATGTCTCAACTTTTTTTCAGCCAAAGCTTAAGCGATCGAGTCACGCTCTCAACATTTTCTTTTAGTTCCTAGTTTTTCTTGAGTCAAAAGAACAAGGGCAGCAGAAACTTGCTTTTGGCGACGACCCATTTTAACGGAATGAATTTGAAAAATTTTCTTTTAATTTTTGAAATTTTTGAAAATCTCGAAATTTATAGCCGAGCTATACGATTATGCTCTACTACACGATTCTATAGTAGAGAAAAATTCTTCTGCAGTGTATACAGACTGTAGAGCACATAGTAGAACTCTACTCTAAATATGTCTACGGCAGCTCTACGTAGAGCTGTGGAATTGTTGAAACGGTCTACAGTGTATACAACAAACGTAGAGTCTCTAAACACTACACTCTACTCTCTACCTCAAAAACTCTATAGTCGACACTTGGCTTAAGAAGTTATCGTACTTATTTAAACTACCAAAAGTTCGCTTAGTTACCAACACTTTATAGAATCGAAATGCGATAAAAGCATAGAATTAAGAGTCAGATTTGAGTGCAAAGGAAGTCGTCTATGGCTATTATGTATGAATCGGACCCATATGGGACCACATTCTACAAGGACCGAAATACACACAGTTTAAGAGCTGTAAAAAAAAAGCTTGTTACGAGTTCGCCTACTTCGAATTAGGAGTCATATATTACTCTTTTGGGACACCGAATGTTGGCTGGCGAAAGTATTCTTTTTCGAATATTAATTTCTTTAGAAAAAAAATTATAAGGGGTCTTCCCTTAAATGTGTACTTGCCTCGAAATCCTTGAAAAGTCGTGCATCTGCGAGCCTCTTTCTCAATTACGACGCAGTCATGATCACCCTTTTCGTGCAATTGTTTCCGGTTCAAGTGGTGCCTATGGAAAAACAAACACAAAGTCCGCCTTTTATTTATTAAAAGTAGGTGGACAGAAGCAATATTCTGATTAATTAGTAAACTACAGCAAATCGTTTATTGGAGCTCCAACGTGATGACGACGGACAGAAAGTTTCCTCTTCAAAAAGTTTGATAGAAAATATATCGTCGGCTTAAAGTGTAAACCTGCTTAGTCCTCTTTCAACCGATTCCGACTTTGCGATGCCATTCGAAAGAAAAAATCATATTGCATCGTCAAGCAAAAAAAAAAACTTTTTTCATTTCAAATTGTAACTACGGAAAAATTGGTGATGAGTTAAACTGCTAAGTCCAACTGTGGTCAAAGTTCACAGCTAGCACCAACAAGTGACTCCAACGTAGCTTTTGTATAGTGCATAGAATCGAATTTAGAAGAGTCTTCATATCGGAAGAAAATAAACCATCCATATTTTGGGTTTCCTTCCTAAGCTTCAAGTCTTGAAAAATCAAAATGTTTTTTGTTTACTCTTTAAAATTTTGAAATTTTTAGTTAGCAGGTTTACACTTTAAGCCGACGAAATATTACCTGTATAAACTGCATAGATTGATTTATTCCATCTTCTAACAGTGGCACTTCATTTCATGTCACATTGTGCGGCCCAAGACTGTCATCGGCCTATTGATCAAGCTTTGTTTTAGCATTTAGTGGCAATTCCTCCTTGCGACTCCTGACTTTTACGTTAAGATAAAAAAAAAAAAAATAGTTTCTGTCGTCGGAGCTTGTTGTTTCAAGAAAAAAGAAAAAAAAACTCTTCCTGATCAAGTGTAGGTAATTACACTGTGACACATTTTTTAGGTCGTCAGTTTCTGAAAGTACTCGGTGAATATAGCAACTCCCTATACTTGGTTTAGATATTTAGATTGTATCAATTTCTCTTTTAAATCGATTTCAAAAATTATGGCCGACAATTAAGTTGCGCACTTACTTATGGCTATATCTCGTAACCTGTTCAAGATTTTCTTTTCCTATCTATGAGAAAGTTGTAGCACTAACCTCATTCAAAATAACTGTGGTACCAACAGACTCGAAAAAACTCCATCTAGTACCCACAAATTGCATAAATCTCATACATTTTATGATTTTTTCACCTCTTCCTCTTTTAAACATTTCTGGCCCATATCTCGCAAGCCGGTGGGAAGTTTTTGAAAAGATTTAACTTAGGCAATAATCTTTATTCCAACAAATTCGATAGCTCGACATTCCCCTTCAAAACATTTTTCGGAGTACCACTGTAGTTGCAGCATTGTTGCTAACCGATAGTCGATAGCCTTGATTATAATCAATCCATAGTAGAAAACAATCAAAACAATTGATACTATCGATAGTGGCATCGGGTCTAATTCAGGTTGGCAGCCCACAAATTCTATTGTACTTGTTGCCTCTCCCGATCTTGTGTCCAATAAGAGAAAGTTGTTGGCTTTTATTTCATTTGTGATATATTTCACATTTTACGTTTTACATATATATAATTACACACCAAGACTGAGTAAAAGTGTTAGAATTGGATTATAATATTTTAATATCATTTCTCTTAATTATATTTTTGTTTTCCTCTTTTCCTTGTTTAAATATAAACACTTATTTCATTTTTTAACAACTTGTTTTTGTTTTCGGTCTGATAAAGCTTTATATTCTTTTTAATTAAATAATTATATAACTAAAATGTTTATTTCGTTTGAGTAGAAATTTTTTCAATTGCTTTGGGATCTTTAGCTGCTTATAATTAATATAAGTATGTTTTAACATAAAAACTTTTTCCTGTGTACTTAGTATAAAATGATTTAACGTTCCGTTGACGAAGACTCTTTGCTTGAAATCCTTTGTAATCTGTTCTCTTTAAATTTTCTTTTTGTTTTGTTTCTTTTTTTTCTCTTCTTCTTCGTTTAACAATATTAATTTGTGAATTTTTTGTTTTTTTTTTTCGTTTTATTTGTTAAAACCCAGAATTTTTTTAGCAGTCAGTTTAGTTTATTATAATCATTTCAAATAGTTTCAAATCATCGAAAGCATTCAAGACATTAAAGAAGAAACATTAAAACCGACTGTATTGAAAAGGATAATACGTAATAGGATATGGCAAATAAAAAGGTTTGAAAATTGAATGAATTAATGAATTATTCTCAAAATAGAGATCATTTTAAGCTTCTTTTTTTTTTTAAATTATAAACGAGAATTATACATAAGTGAAAGGGAAAAGATAGAAGAAAAAGTAATTTCATTTGACACCCTCTAAGGCATTTTGGGCACTCGGCTCACGCCTTAAAGGAAACAGGTCCGAGAGGAAAAGTTCTCAAAAATTTATATATTTCAACAGGCTTTTTTTTTAAATATTTTTATGTTCTTAGTTTTACACAACATCTATAATGAACTAGAAATGTATTATTATTATAATTATTATAATTATTATACCCATTATTACGCGTTTTTTTCCTTTCAATTTATAAACTTACATATTTGCATTCGTAAAGCCACTGTGCGTGTTTTTCTATTTCACTTTCTGTAGCATTTAGACTTTTTCATTTGAAATAACTATGGGAAGGTATGAGTTCTTGTGACCCTCTTTGCTTGTTCCTTGTAATAATTCGTGTTCGAAATTAGTTGAACGCATTTTCTGTGGGGGAGTTAGCTCGTAATTTTTCGCATCTTCTTTTCTCTACAACCCGAATTCCTAATTCGAGTGTGGCGACAGGGGATGGGGGAGTTGACTGGCTTGGGGAGATTGTGTGGACATCGTAGCGGAGAAGATTTTTTTTTAAATATATAATTTACATCATACATCTTTGTGAGCCCAAACAAAAAATAAAAGGGAACGAAAAATCCACACAAAGCAAAGTGTTGAAAATTCTTTTCTTCCTAAGTTTATAAGTGTTTAAGGCCTTTTGGGGTTTTATGTATAAATTGATATTTTCATTGGTTTTTTGTTTGTTTGTTTTGTTTTGTTTTTTGTTTTATAGTATAGAGTACACATAAAGATTTAACTCTCAACTTACTAATTTCTTTTCTACTTTACATTCTGTGACATAATCAACTTTCGTTTTTGTTTTTTATTTTATTTATTAATTTTATTTTTTGCATTTTCTACAGAAATCGCCTTGCTGGAATTTCATCCGTGCTTGAACCGGCTTCAGTTGTTTTCAGTAACAAATATACCGAAATTTTTTTTACTGAAAAGTACTCCGTACTTTCAACAAGATGAACTGAAAATCATCTTACCCAGTTTCCAAGTTCTTTGCGGATTCTTTTTGACCCATTCATTTCGGATGGTCCCACCAATTTCTGACTTGATCTCAACTGAAGTGTCCTCTTCAGAAATTCAGCATCCTTTACAAATTATTTGACCGTACGAAATGCTTGCCTTTTTGAACTGTCCGCGATTGTTCTTTTTTTTTTTTTTTGTTTTTTGTTTTGCTTCTTTGAAAAGTTCGCATTCAAATTTCTTCTTCCTGAAGTCAATTCGTGTGTGTTATCTTCAGGTTCAGACATAAAACCAGAAACCAGGATGTTCTTTGTGTTTCTTTGACCAAGTTCTCTAAGTTGTGTGTTATAGGTGCGGGTTTTTTGGTCGACAAATTTCTTGTTTATCCAAAAAAAAACCAACAAAAAATTCCAAAAAAAACTCCAAAAAAATTCAAACAATTTCAAAAAAAAATCCAGAAAATATCAAAAAAAAAAATCTACAAATTCTAAAAAATCCAAAAAATTTCAAAAAACTCCAAAAAATTCAAACAAAAAAAATTCCAACAAATATAAAAGCAAAATAAAATTCAAATAAAAATAAATTTAATAAAAAATGAATTTTTTCAAAATAATTCATTAATAAATAGTGTCAAAACACAACATATACATACATCCATATGAATGTTAAATAAATGTTAAAAACAATGAGAATTTATCAAATTCGAAATTTCCATACAAACCAATTCGAGAAACTGAGAGAATTAATCGAATAATTTCACAAAGAAAATTGTTCTTGTTACTTGGGGGGTTTTTTTTTTTTTTTTTGTGTTTCCAATAATTAACTTCCAATGAAAAGAAAAGCCAACAAATTTGTTTTTTTTAAGGTTTTCAAAATGTTTTGTGTATTTTAAGAAATTTTTTGCAAATTTTACAATATTCATAAACATTTCCATATTATGATCTTTCAATTTTGCTGTCTTTGAAGGATCTTAACTCGGTCTCTTGTTTTTGTTTTTTTGTTTGCTTGCTTGCTTGCTTGCTGTTTTGCTTCTATTAGGCTTACTTTCTTTCTGAATCTGAGAGTTTTGCTTGTCGTGTTAGGGCTGTTTAAATCTCATTGAGGTTTTTTGTATGCTTGTTTCTTTTGTTGTTCTTAATTGTTGTAATTTTTGCATTCTTTTAGTTATCGGTTTCTGTTTTGCCTTTGCCTTTGCTTTTGCTTTCGCTTTTGCTTTTTATATCGTATCTTTCAACAATTTCATTAGATATATCTGTATGTATACATATATGTTTAATATATATTCATATATATATGTATATATAGATATTTATATATATATATATATACATATATATATGTATGTATATATATAATATATAATTTTTTTTTTTTTTTGTTAATATTCTGAATATGCTTATCAGTTTTTGAAAAATTGAAAATTTTCGAATGAGAAACTTTGAGTTTTCATTTTGCTTGATTGTTTCTCTTGTAATCGTGTTAGAACAATTGTAACTATTTTGGTTTTGTTTTTCAATTATTTTTGGTGGTGAGGATAGGATTTTTGTGTATTTTTTGAATTTTTTTTTTAAGATTTGTTTTTTTTTTCTTTTATTATTTTTTTTTTTGGGGTTTTTTGTTTTTGTTTTTACTGGTGGTAAGAATTTTTGAATGACTGCATTTCTTTTAAGATGTTTAATGTTTATTAGATTTTTTTAATTTTATTTTAATCTTTATGTTCTGTAATATTTTTATTCATTTAATTTTAAATTTGCTTTATCAACTACTTACGAAGAAAGGGGGAGAAAAGAAATGAAAAAGACATAAAACCGAAAATTGCTTGTTTTCTTCTTGTTTTTATTTTGTTTCTACTGCAACTGTAACTGTGTGCTCGCGATCGGAGCGTTGCAAATGTCACAATTCAAATTCAATAGACTCCATTGTCACCAAATGTACTCCATATATTATTGAAGTAACGCTCTTCTTCTTCTTCATCATCATCATCATCATCTAATCGACGGTGTCTTCTTTTTATACTTCTTGTTCTTCTTCTTTTTCGTCTTAAGCTGGAGTTATTTTTTTTTTGTTTTTTTTTTTAAGAAACGTTCCTCTATATAAAGCGGAGTGATTGATTGATTTCAAAGTGTGGAGCGATGGCTTTTTTCTGTTGCTATTTTTTTTAACTCTGCTCGTTTCCATCTCTATTTACTTACAATTTACAATTTATGAGGCTGTTAAAATTTTATAATTTTCTCTTCTTCTTTTTCTCGCGATTAAAGTTCTATAGTAGTTCTATAGCCTTTTCCAAGGTTTTTTTTTTTTTGTATTTCAGAAGAGAATTCAAATATACACATATATATATTTTTTTTCTCTTTAAGTTCGATTTGAGTTTTTTTTTTTTTTTTTTGTTTTGTTATAATATTATTTATACCTGTTTGATTCAAGTTTTCTTTTGAAGAGATTTCATAATATTGTTTAATATAAAAGTTGATTTCTTTTGTTGTTAAATTTCGCTAAGTAAATTAAAGTTTTTCATGTTTTTTTTTTTTTTTGTTTGTTTGGTTTTTTGTTTATTTAAGTACTTCTTATTATTTTTAATTATTCGAAAAAGACAAAAATAGTACAGAGTTGAAGCGGGGAAGTCAAAGATTTTGTTTTCTTTATGTTATTTGTATTTCTTTTAATAAAAAAAAAAAAAAAGTTAAAAACAAAAAATAGAAATCATGAAATATGTTCTGTAATTGTATTCGCTTTGTTAAGTATAATAAAAACCCATTAGGTCCTGAAAATTATGAAATATTAACTATTTAAAGTTGTCTTAAACTCAATGCATGTGCCTGTCATCTGTTCGTTAAAATATTCTAGATATATTTGATTAATTGGTTAATAAATATACCACATAAGCTGTATTCTTTTGTAATAATAATAGTATTAGTTGTAGTAGTATTAGTAGTAGTAGAGATAATTCTCCCGATTGCGGTAGCCGTCGTTGTCGTTTTCGATGTTCAATTTTCAATCTTCAATAATCAACATTCAATTATCAATGTTGAGTGCTCAGTGGTCGTACAGAGGACACGTAATTTCCTCTTTTGCGAGCGTCTTCTGCGGCACATCGGCTTGGGAAATGTCAATACGCACTTCAATACACGAATACGAATACGAATACGACGACGACGACTCATGGTAGCCAACCCGCAATATAGAGAAGATTGATACTATATTAATTGTCTAAACAATCGAGCATTTATTGCTCTTGCCAGCGAAAGTAATCATCAAATTGTTTTCCTAACAACTGGCTTTGGGTATTTTTCGAAATCTCGCTTAGTCTAGAATGGGTACACTGTGTATAAACTAAGATAATATTTTATTTCTTTATATGCTGCTCATCAATTGAGCAAAAAAAAACCAAATTATAATAAACAATATTCCATCCATTTCTGTTTCTCTTTTCAGTACTCCCTTTGCGGGAGCATAAATTACCAAGAATGTTAGACATCAAGATCGAGAATATATATGTATATATTTTATTTTATTTTAATATTATAAGACAACAATCCCTTTTTTTTTCAGAGATTTTCAGCGTTGCTCTGACAGCAGTCTCAAGTCAAGGCTTTGAGACTGCATTGGTTGAATAATTCCGATATTTGGTACTTGTTCTCCAACATTCTTGATAAGATAATTCATGCAATGTTTTCGATTAGGATTTATTCATCTAATGAAAATTAATAACTTCAAAATTGTATTTATTTTTATTATTATTATTTTTTTTTTTCTTTGAATTAAAATAGTTTCGTTTCCATAATTCCTAGAAGTAGATTGATTTTCTTTTCATTATAAATTTTTGTGAATTTTCTTTTTGCTTTTTCGTAAAGCATCATTAATAGTTTCGTTTTTAGAATAGTAGTAGAAAAAGTGCGCTTTGGTTATTTCCTTTCATAATTTGCATACATATTTTCTTTGCATTTTCTCTAAATGAATTTTTCACTTTTGTTTTTAATTTTTTTCTTTTTTTCATATTTCCGAACAAATAAAATTTTTGACTATCAAAAAGAGAATTTTTACTTGCTAAGAAGCAATTTTGTCTAATTTCTTTAACTTTTTTAACTACAATCCTTTCGTTTTAGATTTAATTTTTATTATTATTATTTTAATTGTATTTTTTGTTAGTTTAAATGTTGGAATGTTATTAGTACAGCACAGCTCTTTAACTATCAATTCTTTTATGTGAAAGTAAAAGAGTAACAAAAAGAATTCCATGAGAAAAAGTGTTTTCCTCGAAAAAATTCACTCCAGAAAATAAGAGCGAATATACTTTCGGAAATAATCCATTGCAATGCAAGGGAGATTTTTCTTTCCATTAGGTTGTAGATGTTATGGAATTTTTTTAATTTTTTATTTTTTTTTTAATTCACTTTCGAATAAGAAAACGTATAATTAAAGAGTTGCAATTTCATCTGAAGCACCTTCCCTACAATCTTCCAGTATTTGTAGTAGCAAGTAAAGAAGCCTATCGAAGAACTCATACCTTTTTTTCTAAGAGTAAATAAAAAAAAAGTAGTTAATTTAAACGATGAAAACGAGGGATCTTTAGAGAGATATTTTCGATATTTCTTTAATTTGTTTTTGTAATTAGTTTCCTTTTTTTCTTTTGGTTTTTTTTTTTTTTAATAATTGTTCTAGGCTTATGCAACCCTTTAAAGCCAAAAAATCGTTAAAAGCGCTTCAATATTTCATATTCTAGAAAAAGTTCAAATGAGAATTTAGAAAAAAAATAAAAAATAAAAAATAAAGTGAAAGTGTTTGAGAAGTAGCGTAGCAGTAGTTGTAGTTGCTCACGACGAAGAAAGAGAAAGGTACAAAGACGAATGAAAAAAGGGAGAAAAGAAAAACAAAAATCACGCTAGCTTGAGGAGAAGATGTCTTACTTATATTTGGATTGCAGAAGTTATTCGATTCCTTCAATGTTGAAATTGTTGAAGACTCCAGAGGTCCAAAAGTAAATTTCTCAAACTTCAGTCTCAATGAAGAAAGAGCGGATAGATTAAATTAGAAATTTTGGAGAAAGAGTAAGAGAGAGAGGGAGAGGGAGCGATCGATCGAAGTTTTCTTTTTTAATTTCATAAACGAATTTTCAAGTTGTTTCCCCCAATATTTATAGAAAGGAAATTTGTAGCTAGATTTATAGAAGTAATTTCAAAATCTTCCAAAATATATACGCATAACAAAAAAGGAGTTAAAAAAAAGCAAATTGTTTCCATTCACACTGCTTCGTTTGCTGGAAACTGCTGTGGCTTAAACTCGGACATTCTTTCTCTCAAAATCCGTGAATGGCTTCTGCCCTTCCCGAGACGACTCATGGTCATGAGCTTCAAAAGAATTTCTGAGCCGTTTTGCACATTTTTTTTTTTTTTTTTTTTTTTTTTAACTCCAAGCAGATGTCTTAATATAAGGGACCCGATGGTAGTAAAGTTCTAGCTTGAAGCGAATTAGATCAGCGCTGCTGTATTATTGACTTATGGCTTTTTGCTCACTTAGCGCTGGCCTAATTCCTTTTGAAGGCAGCATCGAACGATTGGGCCCCACGCCATATTGCGACCTCGTACTCACAATGCAGGATCATACAAAAGTGTCTGGATGTGTGTACTTCGAGTACGTATCTTCTCTTATAACTGAGAGCTGAATCGTTTAGAGTTAAGGTTTTTCGCGGATGAAAAACTTCTGAAGGATTCATATTAGAACCTTATATTGAAGTAGGGAAACATCATACGTCTTTTGGTACTTTATTTCTTTTTTTTTTTATAGAACTATTCGTTTCAATTTTTGTTTTTTTTTTAACCATTTTAATTTGAATTTGTTTTCTTGCTTCAGGGAGCGAAAATTTCTTGAAAGATAAATTTCGTTTCGTTTCGTTTTTGTTTTGTTTGTCTTGTTCTTGTTTTTGTAAAGCGCAAAAGAGACAGTCAAATTGATTGTAATAAATTTCATATATATGGTATATATATTTTTTTAGTTTTCCTTTTGGTTATCTTAAATTTTTTAGTGGAAAATCCATGTTTAATTTTTGTAATTTTCTTACGTAGCTCGTTAATTATTAAAAAAAAAATTTTTCATTGCGCTTAAATATTTTTTTTTTTGTTGAATGTACGTTTATTAATAATATATATATATATGTAAGTATTTAGATATATCTATAACGAATTGTGTTAATTGTTGTTTCTCCCTCTTCTCTATTTTCCACATGCTTTTCTAGTAAGCCATTTTGTTTTCGTTTAATTTTTACTTTTGCTTTTATAAATTTGATAAAAGGTGCAGTTCTTAACCGTAATTTCTCCATATATATTTCTCCATATATGTATTTATATATATAATTTTTTTTAATTCGAAAATGTTCAACTCCTTTTCTTTGTTGTCTGTGTGTGTATGTTTTCATTTGCTGATCTTATATCCCTTCTCTTAACCAAGCACAAATTGAATTTCATTGAATCTTTAATATCATAAATTTCTGTTTTCCTTTTTTTTACAATCTCTTAAACTTTTAACGCTACTCTTTTTCTCCTTTTAAAAGAATTTAATTGTATCTTTTTTACTTTTTTTCGTGCAGATTTAAAAAAAAAAAAAAAAAAAAAAGAAAAAAAGAAGGAAAGTAAAAAGATTAAAGGAAGAAAAAAACTAGAAAGGTTTGAGTACAGATCTTTGGCGTACTTCCGTATTTAGAGACTCACTTTCCCTTTTACTTTCAATGCATTCGACCCTCCTAGTGTTTACAAAGCAAATGTTCGTATTAGTGCATTTGAAATGTTCAAGAAAATAAAATAAATCGAAATATATTTATATATATATATAAAAAAAAAGTAGCTTGCATCTCAAGAGCTAGATTATATATACATATATATTTATATATATGTATACATATCATTTTTTCTCCTACTCCTTTTAAAACTAAACTCATTAGAGCTTAGACTTACACATATAGTATATATGCTTTATGTATTTTCTATATATATAAGTATTAAGGTTATGCAATTAGATTTTACATACATAAGGATTTTAAATATATTTATATGTATATAATATATATACATATATATATATTTGTTCGCCTCTTTTTTTTTTTTTTGTTAATTTCACTTCTCTTTCGTTTCGTTAAGCGCTTAAAAATGAATTTGAATCGTTACTTTTTTCTTTGTTTTTGTTTCCTTTTATTCCTTAACTCTTCAAAAGAAATTTTGCTCGCGATCCTCATCAGAATATTGCAGTTTAAAAAACTGCTTTTATAGAAGATTGATTTTGGTTTTTCGGTTTTTATAGTATATTTTGTTTTTATTTCATTTAATTCATAAAATGTATTTTCATCATATTTTTATTTTATTATTTATAATGGTATTCTGGGTTTTTCAAATGTGTGTTTTTTAATATTTTTTTTGTTTTATAATCATATCATATATGTATAATATATATATATATAATTTAAGTTTTTTATTTTTTGTTGTTTCTGTTTCTGGTATCCATAGCAACAGCGTCGCATGATGTTCTCGCGCACAGCTACAGTCTTCGCCAACATCTTAAAAACATAGAAAGACTTAAAAAGAAGTAATATAGCTGCTCACTTCGATGTCATCATAGTCACGAATTCTGAAAGGAAGATAAAGAAGAAAAAAAAATACATGTAAGTAAATTGAAATATACATAAATAAATAGATGGGAATAGGTAGTATACTGAAGGACTCGAGAAAAATTGTAAGAATTGAACAAGACCATCAGGATCTTCGAAACGGATTAAAGAGTAAAGCAAATTTCCACTGAAAGCGCCAATTATTTCTCTCCCCAAGTTTACATTTTTTAAAAAAAAAAATTCCCATAATTCGCATAAAAATTTCCATCAAAATTCCCACAAAAATTCTCACAAGTTGAATATATACGGTATTCCTCTCGGATATATGCACCCCGGATATAAGGATCGAAATTCTCTGCAACGTATCGAAAATTTTGTTCTCTTTCAATCTACTACTAACTTTATTTGGACGCAAGTTCTCCTCGCCTATAAGGATTTTAAAAATAGTTTAAGAAAATATGAATGCCACTTTCAATGTAAAGATGATTTGAACGAAATATTGGGCTGTAGATATTCTTCCCGATCGAGCTATGTTGGCAAATATCTAAATCTCCACACTATACACCCAACGTAAAATGAAAAATTCGACCTAATTCTTTGTTTCCGATTCCCAAAATACGAGACAATTTTCACGACATCCATAACACTAGACTAGAAGAATCGCGACAAGTCGAGAAGCCATATTCAACATTTTGTAAATTTTACATTAGCGCCTTCTATCCCCCTACTATCAAAGAGAGGAGTCCGGTCCGTTCACACGTTTTCAATTCATATTTGTAGTATATTCCCCTCATTATGGCTAACTTGGCGTATTATTTGTTGCGCCTTCTGAAAGTGCTAATACTCTATGGATTATATGGACTAATGATGCCACCAATATTCGACCACTATTCGGCCCATCCGGCCTCATTTTTCAATATTCGGCCAAATCAATATTCGTGGCATCACATTAATACGGACAATTATACGGGGGGGTTGTAGTCCAATATTCTGAGAATGTTTAGTTCATATTTTTGTATGATCTATGCGAACAAACGCGATACAATCTCGGGAATGAAGAGTGCACAATAAATGTATTTTGATTCGAAACAAGCGCGCACTCTGACATAGATCCTCCATCAAATGTCATGACCTAGTATATTTGAATAAGCCTCAATGGATCAGTGTCTAAAACCTCAGGCCCCACCGACCGACCGACAGACCGACCGTCCTATGAAACCGACCGTCCTATGAAACCGATCACAGTCCTATCGCCTCAATCGATTTCTTACGCTTATTTTTAGTTTTATAGTTTTTTTTTGCTTAATTGAACTCTCATCTTTAACACGTAATCCATCTTGACGCAGGCATCATTAATTTCCATGCACTGACAGCTGGACACTTGTTACATTCTGAGCAAATAAAAAAGTGAAATAAATCCAAACGAGTGACAGAATCATAATTATTTTATAAATGAATTGCTTGTGATTTACCGCACGCCGGGGGACAGTTTCCCCCAGCGGCGCTCACTGCACTGCAAAACATCCAAGTACAATGAAATATTGATTACAAAAAAATTAATTTTTAATTTAAAAAAAAAAAAACATTTTGTTGCTTTGATCACAATTTCACCAGTTATTTTACTTTAATCAATTTTTTTTTTTTTTCTCTGATACGCTTTCGACAATGAGTAATGCATCGAGCGATAGTGTTAAGCGGACTATTTTTTGTCGCCGCTAGTGCTAAATTTAACGTAACAAACTGTGATCATGGGTTCAAAAAAAAAAAATAAATAAAAATAAAAATAAATTAATTTTTTTCGCGATTCTTTTTCGATCTGGTGCAACCGAAAAATTGCTATTTTTAAATCATTAATCACTTGAAAAAAAAAAAAGTAGTTTGTTGTCCCCGTTGGGTGAAATCGTGTTTAGCATTGTGATCGCACACAGCAGTAAAGGTCAATAGAACATTGTTTTTCTTTTTGCATTCGTCAGTTTATTTTTATTTTCACGTTCTGTTGTGTTCCCTTTTTTTTTTTTTTTTTTTTTTTTTTCATTTATCAAACGTCCTCCCTGTGGTGGAGGAGGAAGCAGCTTGTGATTTTGTAAAACAAAGCTGACGCTTTATTCTTAGCACTGTTGTCAGTTTTCCAGGAGAACGTTAGAAATTATGGCTAAAATTTCCTTAAATTTAATTTTGAAACACTTGTCAATTTAGGAGACATAAGAATGTCCTTCATCATAAGCCATAAAAAATGAGCATATGAAACCACCCTACAGTGAATGGGAGCGGTCCAAGTTCGATTTGTGCAGATCAGATATGATAGGCCGCCGCTGAAGCCCAGAAATTTACATTTTTTATTTAGGGGAGACTCCCTTGAAAGATGGTTTAGAAATATATGCCTTGTCGCGAGGATTTGAGGTTATTCTTAAGACCATTGATTTGAGGTTTGAAATCGACAACGGGAAGCTTGTGTCCATCTCGGTAGATTTCGATTGGAGCTTAGTCATGGATCGGACTAAGTTTAGGTTATAGGGGCACTTTTACCTAAAAGATCCATTGTGATACCCGCGGGGATTTGCACGCCTACAATTTATGAAACCAATTTGTTCGCTCAATAAAGCTTGCTATCCTCAAAGGATTAAGTTTCCCGAGTTCAAATAGCGATCAGACCAAGTTGAAATGGAGTTTTCAATGCAAAGGTTACCACATTTTTTCTTTTGACACTCTGCTATGACGAATGCTTTCTTTCCATGGAGAAAAACTGTTAAGGTAAAAATTATCGGGGAATATCCTCATTTAGAATAGGGCTGCATATGGAGCAATCTTTCGCTTCGGGGCATATTTCTAGATCGATGATGTCCCGGTTAAACTGACATTTAATCGGTATTTGAGAAAAATTTCTCTCACTTTATCAGCCTTTTTTCGGTGAGGGATTCCACCCTCCCAAGGCCTGTAGAGGGGGAGTTGGAAAAGGGGTTCCGAGCTTTCTGAAGGGGCTCACAATTGGCAATGGATTCGGATATCCCGAAAAAACCCCCATTGACCCCGAAATAATGACTGCGAAATGAAAATGCTCAAAAATGTAAGTTCAAGTTCGCGATCTGCACATCGAAAAATTTCGAGCCAGCGCACGTGACTTATCAAAAGAATCAATAAAATTTTATTACATTTCGAGAATCTTTCAAATTTCAGACGTGTTCATAATTTCGCAATAATTTATAAAAAAAGATCAAAAGTTTCCATCGATTAGTTACATATTCGCTGCTGTTCGCTTATATCGTAACGGAGGGAAAATTATAAGGTGCAAATAATTCAGGCAACGAAAAACACGAGCGAAAAAACGGCGCAATAAAACATTTCAATTAATTTGTATATTCAATAAAAATAAAAAATAAAAAATAAGAAAACATAAAAAAATAAAAGTAAAAATCGAAATAAATTCTCTTAAACAACTACAAAGCGAATCAATTTAAGGCTACTCTCAATGAATTGAAGGAATTTTATAAAGAATATTAAAAACAATTCACAAACAATGTGTGGAAAAACAATTTCACTTCATCACCGCTGCACTCGACAGACACACAAGTGCTAATAAAATATAAAAAGCAATAATTTTGCGGAATGAAAATAAAGTAAAGTCAAAAATAAGAAGGAATATACAAATAAAAAATGAGAAATAAAAATATCGAAAAATATCAAAAAATGCTAATGACTTCATTAGACTAAATTGAGAGAGAGAGAGAAAGAAAAAATTAAATTCAAAAATTATTTTTATCAACTTCGTACACCAAAATACTTAAAAGGCATACACACCATTCTGCGCCACACTGCACTGCACCGCACCGCACCGCACCAAACCCCGCCGTGGGTCGTGGGAGCGTAAAGTAATGCTAATTATCGAGCATATTTGGTGAAAAATATTAATAGGAATATCCGCAGTAAAATCAAGACGAAACGAAATACCTTTCATATGATCGACGAACTGACTGGGCGACCGACCGCCGAAAGCGGAAAGCCGACCAATCGGCCGATTGACTAACTGGTTCCTCGAATTATTTGGCCCACTGCCAAGAAAAATGTAAACGAAAAGAACAAGCAGGGAGAAATAAAAAAAAAGAAATCTACAAAAAAAAAAAAATTTAAGATTCAAACGTTTCTAGTTTTCTATTCTCTTACAATAGATGAAAATACATCGACAATTTGTAATGATTTCAGACGTCGGTGCTTTTTTTTTTTTTTCTTAAGTATTTTTTCCATAGGAAATTTTAAAGCTTAATAAAGAATTCCCCGGACAAAATCACCACTCAAACGAAAATCACAAAATGATTCGAAGTACCTCGAGAGGGAGGATGAAAACTGCGTTTACGTGGCAACGTTTACAACGGGGTACGCTTTGTGGTCTTAATGGTGCTTCGAAATTTCTTACCACCGAACTGTCGCTTTCTGCATCGCTTTAGATGTCATAGTGGGACTTAGGTGCAGTTTAACGCCGACTCCGAACGGCCAATTTCTTGTTGCCCTAATCATCAAATCAGAATGGGGGAAATATAAGGACCACAGAATATTGGGCTACAACTTACTACACACGAAAGTTCTTAAGCACAATTTGTACCGATTTTTATCGGGACAGAACGGAAATAATCGGCGCATTGCGTATATAGTGGGCATTAGCGAAGCATAATCATCGCTGGATTAAAATCCTTAATTCGCGGCGAAACTCACTTCTAGACACTGCCGATCGGATTCGACTTTAATTACCTGACTCTTCAAAATCCTACGCCCTTTCGTCCCTCAATAGACCATCCATCCTTTTATAATAAAAATCTAAACCGAAATTTTTTTGTTAATCTATCGTATATTTGGGGTCAAGGCAACGCTCTCAAATAAAGGTCAAACGCTGCCGAGGAAATAAGAAGCAACCAACCGAGTGAATGAGTAAATGAATTAAAGAACTGAAATAAAAATCAAAAAGCAAAGGAATTAAATTGTGGGAAAAATATAGACCTCATAAATAAGTTAATTTTGTTTGTGAGCCCCCTCTCTCTTCGTCGATCTATGCCGAAAACTTCATGGCAGACCTTTGGTCATTGTTCGAATATTCTGCCGTTCTCAGGAGGAACACATTTCAGCCGAATAGTCGAAGAATTTAGAATGAGGGGGGGGGGGGGGTCTAGAATTCTCGGTTGGCATTCATCGAATGTTAATGCCAATGAAAATTACTGTTCACACAAACAAAATACAAGGCCTTTATTTAGTAGCCAAAAGATGATGAAGATGAACATGAACATGATGACGATGCAGAAGACTGGGAGGGCTAATGGTGATAAGCTTTTTTCGCCTTAATTGAACGCCCAAAGAAAGAAAGAAAAAAAAAAACTCCGATTGGAATGCGAAGAAAAACGGAATGGGGAAAAGCGAAAAATTCTGGGGAAATCAAATTGAGATGAGATTCGAGGCTCAACATGGCAAGCTCAAGTGGCCGCCGTCATCGTCAACATCGTTAACGTCGCCGCCGTCGATGAGGTCGTCTAGGTAGCATGTGCCTCCACATCCATTGTTTAATGCGAAAATAATTCTTCCGAAAATTGGAATAAATTTCCGTCGAAAGCAAACGAGAGAAAAACTAAATATAAAAATTGAAAGAATGGAAAAGGCGCGCTGCTTTTGGAGCGTTTGAAAGTATGTAGTATCCACTTGAATAATTGTTTCTTCATTCGTATTATTTGGTTCTTCCCATCGAAGCACACATTTTCCAGGTGTGTCCTCGCAATAACAAAATCGAAAGTAATTGGAATTCCTGTGTTTAACCGAGTGTTAAGGTCCTTCCTCTTTGCTCAATTCGCATTCCGCATTTGGGTGTGTTTTTTTAAATTTAATTTCTTAAATTTATTTCATTTTATTTTATTGTCGTTCTTGTGATTTTCTGCTGCTTAGCTACATCATGCTGCTCTCAATTCGAATTGGCATTGTCATCCATCACATGCCACACTACGTCATCCTCTAATCGTCGTCATCGTCATCGTCGCAGTCGCAGTCGTCGTCCGTCTGAATTCTCAATTCATTCGAAAACAAGCAGCAGCACAGGTGCGAAAAAGGTCACTTCTGTAGTTTTCCATATTCTCAGATAATCTTTTCAAGATAATTGTGTCGATATACCTTCAGAGAAATAATCGCTCAAGTAACTGGGCGATTTATCTGCCCCCTCCATTTGATGATGATCCATTCCAAGATGCCATATGGGTTCTTATAAATCGGTTACGATGTTCTCCGTTGCTCCACAATCCGACCCCTTATTCTGACGTAAGGGAAAATGCTCGAAACGATTATTAATATGGGTCGAAAACGACTCCAAAATTACATCAAATATGAGTGCCCCCGAGAGGATTCGCGACGATTTTCTCCCGACAAATTCAATCATAACCAAAATTCTGATCAGAAACCGAGCGCATTTCTGATTTAACCGAAGAAAAAAAGGGACTCCACAGTGTCGATTGTGATAAAAAAAAAAAAAAATTCCAAAAATTTTTATCTGGATGCGGATGCCAAACTGGCCCGAGTGGTTTTGGTTGAAAAAATAAAAATACGGTCAAGTTTTCGTCAAATTAAAACTAATACGAAATCTTTAAAATTAGACGCGCTACTAATTGAGGCTATCGTCCTAATTTCAATACAATTTCCAGGCGAAACGAGAAGACCAACACAGCTACACTTTGGATGAACCAAAAACTCGTGCCTGCAAGAAGACGAAGCAATTAAACAAGAGAAAGAAATTCGCTAAATTGGCTTTTCTTTGTGAAAATTATAATGAACACTGAGCCGCCCCCTTTATTTTTCCTCAAAGAAAATACAAATCTTTAGCGTGAAAATGCAAAAAAAAAAAACAAAATATAAATAAATAAATAAAATAAAATAAAATAGAATAGAATAAAAAAAAAAAGCTAGTGCCTTTCAATGACTCAATAAAATACACAAAGAACAAGTTGAATCATTAACTTTGAAGTCCAATGCTGAGTTTTCCGTATAAACAGAGGAAAATTTAGATGAAATATAAAAAGAAAAAGCAAAGGAAAAGGAGGAGGAGGAGGGGAAAACGATAAAAATGCAATTGGGCTGTTTTAAAGATATTAACTACAATATTATAGCCTCAAGTCATTCCGCCTGCCCCGTGACAACACATAAGGCGATTAATTTCATTTTAATTTCCCCCTCGACGATGACGACGACGACGACGATTCCGTATCCGAATCAGAATCACACATTGAATCGAATGATGGCGAGTGGAATTCTTGGGAATTATTTTAGTCACACTTACCTTCGTAATTGACCTGACCATCACCATCGATATCAGCTTCTCGGATCATCTCGTCGACCTCTTCGTCTGTTAACTTCTCGCCCAAATTTGTCATGACATGACGTAATTCAGCCGCCGAAATAAAACCATTGCCGTCCTTATCGAATACTCGGAAGGCTTCGCGGATTTCCTCTTCGCTATCGGTATCCTTCATTTTACGGGCCATCATTGTTAAGAATTCAGGGAAATCAATCGTGCCGTTGCCTGAAAATGATTCAAAATGATTAATGGCGGGCAGAAGGAAAAATGGGAGGTCGTTTCAGATCACATTCGCAAAAAATTGAGGTTTTTATGTTCATATTAGGTGTAGTAAAAAAGAAATCCATTATTTTTGCATTAAATTGAGGGCTTTATTTAAGATAGTTAGAATGACCCGATTTAGGTCAAATATGCGCCGTTTTGTTCGATAACTGTTGCCATTTTAAAGGTAATTTCATTATGCCTCTCTCATAGAAGCCCTCGTTCCTATTAGCAAAAAAATGAGACAGTCCAATTTCAGAAGCCTCTCTTGAAACGAATGTTTCACCAGCAAAATTGTTCGCCATGGACAGGAACAGATGGTAATCACTTGGTGCCAGGTCCGGACTATAAGGTGGATGCAGAAGAACCTCCCAACCAAACTCCCGGAGCTTCTGGCGAGTCACTATCGATGTGTGTGGCCTGGCGTTGTCCTGATGGAACACAATTCCTCTCCTATTGGCCAAAGCTGGCCGCTTATGGGCGATTGCTTCCTTCAGACGGTCCAATTGTTGACAGTAGAGTTCCGAGTTAAGAGTTTTGCCGTATGGGAGCAGCTCACAGTAGATAATTCCCTGCCAATCCCACCAAACACACAGCAAAACCTTCCTGGCCGTCAATCCTGGCTTGGCCACCGTTTCCGCCGGTTCACCGTGTTTCGACCACGACCGTTTTCGCTTGACGTTGTCGTAAGTGACCCACTTTTCATCACCAGTCACCAACCGCTTCAGAAATGGGTCGATTTTGTTGCGGTTCAGCAGCGATTCGCAGATGGAAATTCGGTCTATGGGGTTTTTTGCGTTAACTCGTGTGGCACCCATACATCGAGCTTCTTTGTGTATCCAGCCTTATTCAAATGGTTCCAAACGGTTTTTTGTGCAATCTTTAGCTCTTTTGCAATCGAAACAGTGCTAGCATGACGGTCGGACTCGATAATTTCCATGATTTTATCGACATTTTCGACAATTGGCCTTCCAGTGCGTGGTGCATCCTTGACATCGAAGTTACCGGAACGGAATCGACGAAACCAAAATTGCGCATGATTGGCTCTTACAGTATCAGGTCCATAAACGCTATTCACATTTTCAGCCGCCTGGCTTGCGTTTTCTCCCTTATCGAAGAAAAACTGTAAAATGTAGCGAATTTTCTCTTTGCTGATGTCCATCTTTGACAAGCTCTCAAACAAAACTGAATCAATCAATCAAAAAAGTGTCAAAAAAGCTTTTTTAGTAGGAACTGTCATCTTTCTAATGCCCCCTAGCGGAACACGATCGGACTTATACAACGCGAGATGCAGATAAATAACGCCATCTATTGGAAAAATAATGGATTTCTTTTTACTACACCTAATATAATAAATCGCTCAATTTACTGGTCTATCTGTCTCGACGGACGATCCCGATGTTCTGCATGGGTCGATTTGGCTAGATTTGACGCAGCGAGAAATTTCGGCGATCGGGTACAATGGAGGAAATTCTTCATCCGACCACCACCGCGCTAAAGAAAAATATCTTTATAAAAGTTAAAATATGGATTTGGCGCCCGGAGCAGCTGCCCCCTTCATTTCGCCCTCGCAAGGATTAACATACCCGCCATCATCGCCTTCGTAGCACCTGAAATTGCCCCTTTTTAGGAGAATTACCTTTAATTATTAAACAAATCAAAGCGCGCCGCCTTCATTTACAAAGCCAACAAACGAAACTCGAGGGAAATTCTCGGAAACAGTTCCTCCTATTTTTATACAAATATGCTTACTTAAATAAACATTCCCACAATCATGTCATCTTCCCTCACCGGGGAATACAATCCAAAGCTTTAATTCTGAACGCTTTCATGCCTCTACCTCACTCCCTCACTCGCACTCGCACTCGCACTCGCCTGCCTCTGCAGAGCCACCCGTGCATTCGATCAATCAATCGTCAAAGCTCATCTGCGAAATGAAAATCTCAGAGGAAAGTTCACGCACGCACGCACGCACACACATTTGCTCCGCAAACAATAAACAATAATAATAATTAACTAAATATAAACAAAATTGAAGCGCACAATTCTCGCAATTTAAAAATACCTAAAAATCGAGAATCTCAAATCTCAAATCTCAAATCTAATACCATGGCGCGTTCAGGAAACAAGAATTCTCCGAACGAAATTAGAACATGTTGAAATAAAATGGAAATGGTCGGACGGTGTGGTACCGGCGAGGGTACTGGTGTGCGCCAGGTTCAAATTTAGAATCTGCGAAAGCAGAAACCTTTGTTTATGCTACGCCATCACCTTTTTCTTTTTTTCTTTTTTTATTCATTTTTCTCTGGTGCTGCTTTGTCTTACCTTCAAAACGATAGAAAGAGGAAGGAAAAAATTTTATAAGGAAAAACTAGACGAAAGCAGAGAAATCCCATTCAAATAACTCGAGATAAATGCAAAATAATTGCAATCGAAAGCGGCGGCGGCGACTCACATTTTTGCGTCTCATATTTTGAGAGATGGAAACAAAAAATAAATAAAAATAAATAAATAAAAAATACACAAATTCGTCGAAGCAGAGAATGGTATGTGAGAAATGTCTAAGGATTTCCCTTGAGCGAAAGAAAATCGTTACGAAAACGAAAATGACAAAATTGTTGTAGCGCCAATTAGGTCCGTGGACTCACACTCTACAGACGTACATGTACATATGTATATGTATATGCAGAGATAGAAGCAAGCCGTTTTCGGGGATTGCCCATGTACATACAAACATACATACATACACACATGCATAAAACATACATATACATATAATATATATACCCGATTTCGAGATCACAGATAGACACCAGACAGACATACAGAAACACGGTCAGAGGGTGAGCGGGCGAGGGAGCGGCTAAGAGGTGAATATTTCCGCGTACGGAATTAACTAGAAAATTTTCGGCCTTTTTTCGCGTAAACAACGGCTGCTGAGGTTTGATGTGGACGAATCTCTTTTCGCAAGGAATCACAAGTAATCGAAAAAGACGAAAAAAAAAAAAAATGTGTGGGCAAATATCGATAGCAGCAGTGAACCATCGACAATTACTAGTGGCGAACTAATTAATCGGTATCTATGTATATACCTCTTAACCCGGTAGCGCTTGAATTAAAAAAAACAATATATAAAAAATAAAATAAAATATGAACTGGATGACGGAAAACGATCCCTTTCAGTGATGCCATATGACCGGGTTAATTCTGAAATTTTCCAGGATTTCCTCAGTGAAAGCAGCCCACGATGAAATGAACGCCTACAACAGATATCAGAGGGTCATCACCGTCATTGTTACGTGGTGGAAGCATCATTGATAGTTTCCTCCCTGTACTCCTTTTTTTTATAATAAGGGTCTTTCCTTAAACTGAGGAGCTCGAAAAAAGCCGAAACATGTAAATTTTTTTCATACAAAACTTCGTTCATTAGTTTCTAAGCCATCTTGATTTACGAGTTTTCGAGGCAAATACACGTTTTATTTTAGAGAAAACCGATAATGGGGACCACATTCTCTCGCCTGACTTTGGGCGCAATGTTTTTTAAAAATAAAAAAAAATTTTAATCATTTTAAAAATACATTTTTTCGAAATTCCATTTTGCCAGCCAGACCACCACCCACACCACAACACACCGCAACGCAACACACCAGGCCGGGTCAGACCAACTTTCTCGTTCGGCTAGCCAAGCAAATCGCCACTAAAGCACTCTATGCACCCAATAGCATCTCACTGCCCCCCTCCACCCCTCGCGAAAATACACACGGCTGGCTAAAAATGCAGCCGACGGACGATATCGCGCCGCGACGACGACGACAACGATGGGAGGAACGTGTTGCCACGAAGAAAACGACAATTTCGTTTTTGTGTTTTCTTTCTATCAAAGCGTTTTGCGATGCAGTGGCTGTGCCAGGAGGAGGAAGAGGCGGCGAGTTCGTATGCGCTCCATCGCAATTGTCGCCATTAATATTGCCGGCCATCGAATTGAGAATTACCTCCCGATTATGTGGTTTGGGCAAGCGCTTCTGGCGGGCGAGAGGGGGAATAATGCATTTTTGTGTTCCCGTCATGCGTCCTGACTTCTGATTTCAACAATTTGTCGTCCAACACTCCGAATTTAGTGTGCAACATTCGGGAGCTGGCGGCGGCGGCGACGTCGGAAATTTGCATTTTCATTTTCGTGGTCTCACAATTATGATTCGCTTACTCTCCCACACCCTGCCCGACTCTTATCAACATCAACATCATCGCCATCATCATCCATCATCATCATCATCCTTTGGCCGCCACTGTATCAGCGCCGCCCACACACGCACATCGCACATTTCGTTGGTATTTTACAGGTTTCATCTCTCCGTGTTTTGTACACAGATTTGGGGAAATTTTCGAAAAATGTTCCAAAATATTTTTGCGCATTATATTGTCTTGAAATTCTGACAGTCCTCTTTGTTGTTGTACACTCGAAATTTACACTGTGTACCTACGTAATTTTGGATGGATTTTTTTTTTTTTTTATCTTGTACACCTAAGTCTGTTTTTACACGGTAGATAAGCCGTGTAAAAAAAAACCGTGTAAAAAAAGACATTGATCTTTAAGCTAGTGTTCGCAAACTATCGATAGCACTATCGATACTATCGATGGTTTCAGACTTTTTTCTTTCATAAATACTTTGTGATATGAACATACTTCGCAAAAATTAAATTTGACAAAAAAAATTTAAGTACATAAAATTTCAAATCGTGCTAAATGGAATAAAATCGTGTAAAAAAATTAAAAATATTCAATTTTCAAACCGTGTTATATCAAAACCGTGTAAAAAAAGACCGTGTAAAAACAGACTTAGGTGTACTTGTACGCATTTTCACCGATCGACCCCTTTGAACTGTAGTAATATTCTAGAAATGCCGCCGCATTGGTCTCAGACAATATTGATGATATTAGTAGGATAACTGTCTGTCACTGTCAAACGAAAGTAATTTCAACCGGGAATTACCCTGCATTTTTTTTAGTAAAAATCTGCCCATAAACACATTAATGGATACCGGAACGACAAGTCTCCTCTTAATTTCGCCCAGGTCAATCGTCTCTACAGCGCGTCTAATAATCCTTGCCATCAATACACATACCAGTTAATCTCTGGTATTTTTAGGTTCCGTTTCCCTTATTCCCTCCCAACACAGTATATGACACTTCATTCGAAACAGAATGATCATCCTGCGAAGACCTTTGTGGATTTGAAATATAATCTTTGGCAAGCGCTAAGAATTTCTTGCGTTGAGGTGGGGTGGGGTGGGGTCGCTTCAAAATGCTCCTATTTTCGGTTTAAGGATTTCTTCTAGAATAGAGTAGACGAACCGAACCGAACCGGAGCTACGGGCATTCTCCTGCTCCTCAGGGGCTCTCAACCCATTCGTCCATACGCCCACACATCCACGACATCTAATCGTTTGGCACGTTTTTCTTAGCAGTCTCACTTGATTAGAGTTTATGTCTTCGGCAACGTTTTCCGTTCGGCCCAGTGTTGGCAACTAACACTGCTAAAACAATAAAATTTATTGCCGACTCTCTGCCATAAATTTCTGCTTTCCTTTCTCCTTCCTCCACAACTCTTCGTTTACTTTGTAATTTCTTGTTTTATTTTATTTTTTCGTTTCTTCATTTACTTTCTCCATGCAACGAGCACTTTTTCCCCCGTTCATACTTGCTTGCTTGCTTGCTTTTGACCATTTTCATTGGCATTGCGCTCAGGTCAAAGAAAGCTAATTGGCACCGGTTAAGGTAATAAAACACAGACGCTCGATACGAGGAAAAACCGAGTGGGAAAAGGGAAAACTTTATGGTCTTTCTTTATTTTTTTTGCTTTGCTTTGCTTTGTTCCTTTCAGTTTTAAAAATATATTTTCCGCTTTTAGGAATGCAACTAACTTTGGTGGCCTTGGGGATTTCTTTCTTTTTTCCCCCCCAATTATTTTCGAGGGAGCTGAAATGTAAATTGCTTTCGCGTTTGTGCATTGCTTACTCATCGAAGATTAAATTTAAATTGCAGCTCGTTTTCTTATTCGCATAACTTAAAGACCGACAGTTCATCTTGTTACAGCTCGATTCCAGCAACAGTCACCGACACTATCACCCACCACTATCACCCTCGGCACTTCACTACCTCCTCAACAAGCAGCTTTCGCTATATTTTCGTAGCAAGAACAATTTCGCACTTTTTTCTTCTTCCCAATGGCAACTCTGGCTCGCTCGCTCGCTCGCTCTCTCCTCGGTACTATTTTTAAAACGATGAATGAATAAACATTTTGCTTCGCATCCATTTCCCCCCATTTAAGTGAGGAAACAACCAGCTGACTCACACTCGGACCAAGATACCTTTGCTATCAATGAGGCGATTATTTCTCTTAATTTGAGAATAATTACTCTTTTCCGATTCCCTTCTTGAAGTTCTTCGGATGGGATTTTCTTTTAGATTTTCTAGGCGTTGATTTCAAAAATTCAGGTAGACAGCCATCAAGCCACCACTCCACCGCCTAGTGGAAGTTCGACTTTCATGCATATCAAGTCGAAAGCTCAAATTGCGACTAATCGACTCCCGGTTATGTGATAAGACGATCTTGTGCGAGCCGGTAAAGAACTCGAAAATATCGTAACGGAGCCTGAATTAGGTATACCGTTGGCCCCAGTAAAATTGGAAGATTAATTCTGGTTTTTGCGAGAGCAGTCAGGCAGGCAGGCAGGCAGGCACGCAATGCATGGGCAGAGGAAGATCTTTCCTCGCCTGAAGGTTGATATGGGTAGACCAAGAATATAAAATGACCAATTTACTCCTTGACCTCGGCCGCACCCGACATAAGGCGGACGGTCTTCATTATCACAGAAGTTGCAGATCTGAGGACGAAGAAGAAGAAGAATCGGTGAGCCACATCATGTGTCACTGCTCGGCCTTGGTCAGGAGAAGAAGCAGGCTAATCGGCGAAAGCATTCTACACCGAATTTGAATAAGGATGAATACCACCGAATCTGACGATACGTTTAATCGTAATCCTAAAGTTTGGACCCCACTCTTCTCGTTGAATTATCCATTCAATGTGGCTCAAAAATCGATTCGAAGCGTTAAAAGGCCCCACCCAAAATTGCCGAATGAAAATGCAAAAGCGTTGCACAATCAAAAGCGAAAAGGACTCAAATCCAAATTCGTGCTAGAATCGTTCGAGGACGAACAGAAAAGAAAAACCAAAAACAAAATCAAAGCAGAGCAAGAAAATCAAATCGAAATTGAAAGGAAAAAAGATTCACGAATTTTGCATATAATCCAAAGACAATGCTCGGTTAACAGATAAGAGTCTGCAAAATCAGATTTTCACTCGTTTGCTTTTCCCTTCAATTCTTTTTGTTGTTTTCGTCCTTGTTTGCTTAAAATGCATTTTCATGGCATCGAGTTTGAAACGGTAAAAAAAAAAAAGGAGAAACTCCCCTCCCCCGAAACACAACACGCGACTCGAAAGTTCCATCGTACACAATTGAGGGAAATTTGGGGGCTCCGCTGCTGCGCATGTCAGAAGCAGACATCCGAAAATACAAAGGACACGACATAATCGAGAATGGTTACAAAACAAAAAAAAAAACAAAAAACACGCTATGTTAAAGAGGAGAGAGAGAGAACAGTACACCACATTGCTCTTCAGAGCGTCTGCGTATGGCAGCTTACCGAATCACCATTCAACCAAGCATACCATTTTAAAACATTGACACATGCATAGCTGTGCGAGTATCCTCGCAAGGAACAATGAACAATTGAATGAATTTTTCGTTGCACAACTCCATCCTTTTGACAGAGACGCCTATTTTCTGCAGTGCAAAAAGTGAAGGAACAAAGGAGATAGAAGCAATAGTGAGCGAAGGCGATCAATCTGAGAGTTCTTCCAAAGAAAACTACCTCCTAAAAAGGTATAGAGTAGGATTCGGCGGCCTTGGGAAACTTCTTCCCCTGCAACAGGGAAGCTCATTCCTGCGTCCGCTGCTGCTAATGAGTGTGTGTGTGTGTTTTTGTGTGTGTGTGAAAGAGGGAATAATATATATCCCACTGTCACTGGAGCATTGGGTGTAAACAAAACGTCTTGATTAAGGATCTCATATGCCATAAACCAGACAGATAAACCAGTCGTGTAGAGTACGTGAGAGAGCCGTTTATTCTTAATTAACTTACCATCGGCATCGACTTCGTTGATCATGTCCTGCAGTTCGGCTTCTGTTGGATTTTGGCCCAATGAACGCATAACTGTGCCCAACTCCTTGGTTGTAATGGTGCCATCACCGTCTTTATCGAATAGCGAGAATGCTTCTTTGAATTCGGCGATTTGTTCTTCTGTCAATTGATCGGCCTGAAATGAGGAAAGGAAAGATTTCATTAGAGATTGGATGATGGAAAGTAGCTTTTTTGTTTCTATTTTATTCTATCCTACTCTAATTCTCTTATTATTTTATCATATATCCAATTATATCTTATATTATCCAATTCTATTCTATCCTATATCCTGTTCTATTACATCCTTTTCTTTCTTATATAATTTTCTATCCTATCCTATCATCTCATCTTAATCCTTTCCTATCCTCTTGATCCTATTCTCTAAATCCTTTTCCATCCTATCCTCTGAATCCTTTTCCATTCTACTTAATCATTCTATCCTATCCTGAATGAAAAGCTCCCATCTCCATTCCGCCTTCATTCTAACAACGAACTCATCCCAGAGCAGAACAATATTCCGTGACCATTTGAATGAGTTCTAACACTGAAGCTTTGAAATAGACGACAATCGCCATTAACAGTTAAGCCCTTCACAATTCCTCCTCAACGGATAATCTCAACATTTACACAATGATTACTTTCTCGCGCCCAGGTGCAAAGCCAGAGGAAGTGAAAGGGAAGTGTCAGTGAGGCAGGCGGACAACAACTCGACTGCACATTTCCGTCTAAAAATAAAAATAAAAATAAAAAACACTTCGCCAGACTTTTTACTCTTGATGGGGAAAGCGCCATAATCTCGTGAGAATTTTAAATAATCCCAACATATCATCCTTACTCACCATTTTCCTTCTGCTTTATTTGAGAGAAAAAAAAAAAACAC
The DNA here is from genome assembly GCA_020466095.1 of Chlorops oryzae. Classification (NCBI taxonomy): domain Eukaryota; kingdom Metazoa; phylum Arthropoda; class Insecta; order Diptera; family Chloropidae; genus Chlorops; species Chlorops oryzae. Next base: position 21,478,871 of record CM035806.1, on the reverse strand, counting down.
TCGAATAACGGAAAGTTGAGCAAATACGTAAGGATTTCACAAAGAAATAAATCGAACGCGAATAATTGCTAGACACAATCAAAGCAAGTTATAAAAAAAAATGTATATAAAAAAATGATTGACGAACGAGCTCTTTAAAAAAGGACTTGAAAGGACTGCTCTCAAAAGAAAGATCCTTAATTTTTAAACAATTTCCTTTTTTGTAGGGATCGAGGACTAATTTTTTTTTTTTACTTTTTAGTTTTTTGTGAAGCTAGCTAATGAATTTGAAAGCTCGAACGGAAATTGAAAAGAACGCGCTTGCTGAGAGCAGAGAAAAATGTGTGTGAAAAAAGCAGGGTGTTTTTTTTTTTTTTGTTTTTTGTTTATTTTCAGTTAAGTATTTATTTTATTATTTCTCTTTTATTTTTCGGAATCGCGACTTCAGTTCGAAAGGTGTTAAGCTTTTCCATTGTAGATCTATTAACATAAAGGCGTCAATTTGCGTCTGGGGTTACTATGAGACGTCGCCACGTCTTGAAAATCGAGCCTCACTGCCCTGCCCATTGACGTCAAAAGACTTAGCGGAACGGAGCGACGTGTAAAAAAAAAAAAGAAAATAAATAAATAAAAATACATTTTAAAAAAAAATTATCAAGGTGGTTCCAAGAAAGAAAATATCCGCCGCGTATCTTGTTACCATACGCAGTTTTAACGAAAAACAAAAAAAAAAATATTTGAAAAAATTTAAAGTAATTCAAATAATATATTCCAATTCTTAAGCCGAGGCATCGGTGAGGCGTTGGGGGATATGTGAGATAAGGTTTGTTTTTTATTTTTTTCTTCTTTTTGATATTTTTGCTATGTTAAGATAGCTTCACTTTTACATTTGCCGTCGCCTTCGTTGTCGTTGTCGTTGTCGTCATCATCGAAAGTCTCTTATCAACTGTTTCACTCTTTGAATAAGAGAACAGTAGTCAAAGAAAGAAGAAGCTGCTCAAAATTATATGCTGCTATAAATTATTTAACTTGCAAAGGGAAATTGTGTAGAGCCTTCATTTGCAACGGAATAAATGAATGAGAATGTTTGTTCTTATATAAGGTCCGAAAAATTTCAATGCGATGTGTAGTTTTAACCTTGCAAACTTCACGCTTTGAAAGGTAGCAGGTTCCATTTTTCTTTACATTCTCCTGTAGAAGATTGGAGTACTCCAGGGTATGGTCTAAGAGTACTCGTAAATGGCCCAGTACTACTCGCCATTAATTTCCCCCACAATGCATTCAACTGACGATTTTAACATTGTGCTGTCATTAAAAAATCTCTACTCGCGTTTGAAGTAGTGTAGAAGTAGAGATTATGGGGCCAATCAAGTACTTTTCATATGTCACGTTACTAGTAAAGACAGCGGCTCGGGCTGAAGTAGCGCATGGGTAGAGCACTTGCCGCACGTCCGGGAAGACCGCGGTTCGATTCTCGCCAAAGCGAATTTTTTTTTTTGGATTAGTTTTTCAAAATTAAATATTAAGAAGAATAAAATGCAAATAAAAAAAAGGATTCTAAATTCATAGAAATATTTGAACAAGTTCTGAGACTTCAATGCACCAATGGCGAGTCAGACAAGCCATGTGTATTTTATTTTCATTTTCAATTTTTTGTATTTTTGAATTTTACCATTCTTCCACATTTTTTTCGCCTACGACAGGGATCGAACTTGCGCCCTTCAGATTTCTAAGCCAACACTCTCTTCCATCACACTATCGAGTTATCTGACTTAAAGTTTGCTACGCTGTTACATTAACGTTGAAGCAAAATTGAACTGTAGGCGTCTTGTTTACCGTGCCACTAGTTAGTCTCTACTCTCGGTATCTATACTCGTGCACTGGTTCTTTTTCCTATACTCGAGGACTACTCGCTAGAGCCCCAATTTACCCCAATCTTCTGCAGGGTCATTTAGGTGGAAGAACATTTTTTCAAAAGCCGTGATATTCGGAAACACAGTATACCAAGTCTTACAGAGCTTTATTCAGGTCAAAATTGGCATTCCTCGCCTCCCTAACACGCACTCACTTATCGCTCGATCATGCTCCGATCACGCGGTAATATGAGCTAATGATAAAACTGTCGATAACTTTTTTCTCGCATGCGATAAATAGTGAAGCAAATTGAACAGGCTTTAGGAAATTTTAATGAATCGACTATGTATGTATTTTTGTCATAGAAGTCCACAAACGAACAGAAAATTTCTCTGACAAAATAAACAAAATTTTATAATAATACAGACGAACCTGCTTTCTGTAATGCCAGGTATCAGTACATATTGTGATATCGTGAATCCATAGGTACAACAATTTTTCAATTAAATGATGAGAGTATTTCGATCTCGCTATAACGAGATTAAGCTTGCAATTTAACGTGTCTTTGAAATAGCTTCATCAAAACAACATGTCAGTTGTGACTCTAATATTCGCGCAACAGGCATTACTCTTTTTAATCGAATAAAAAAAACATGCGATCGGGAATTGCCTTACAGAGGTTTTCCTGTAAAGATTTTTTCCTTGTCTTCATATCTTTATATCTCTATCCTCTTTTTGATCCTTCTTGATCTTTCTTTCTCTTTCCCCCCTTTTTCCTCTCTATATGTCGCTATCTTTTTCTTTATATTTTTTTTTTGTCTTACTCTTTTTAATTCTCTCTCGTTTTTTTTTCTATCTGTCTTTTTTAATTTCTTTTTTTCTTTCACTCACACTATTTCCCCTCTTTTCCACTCGTTTATATCTTTTCATTTTCTCTTTCCTTTTCCACTCTTTTATATCTTTCCATTTTCTCTTTCCTTTTCCACTCCTTTTCCCTCTTCTTTTCCCCTTTTCTTTTCTTCTTTCTCCCCTTCTCGCTTTCACGCTTTCTCCCTTTTTCTCTATCTCTCTCTCTGTATCACGCTCTATACCTCTTTCTCTCTTTCTCTCTTTCTCTCTCTCTTTCTCTCTCTCTTTCTCTTTCTATCTCTCTCTCTTTCTCTCTCTCTTTCTCTTTCTATCTCTCTCTCTTCCTATCTCTCTCTCTTCCTATCTCTCTCTCTTCCTATCTCTCTCTCTTCCTATCTCTCTCTCTTGCTCTCTCTCTTGTTCTCTCTTGTTCTCTCTTGATCTCTCTTTCTCTCTCTCTCTATCTTTCTCTCTCTTTCTCTCTCTCTCTCTCTATCGTTCTCTCTCTTTCTCTCTCTCTCTTTCTCTCTTTCTCTACTCTTTCTCTCTCTCTCTCTCTCTTCTCTTCTCTTCTCTCATCTCTTCTCTCTCTCTTCTTCTCTCTCTCTCTCTCTCTTCTCTTCTCTCTCTCTCTTCTTTCTTCTCTCTCTCTCTCTCTTTCTTTCTTCTCTCTCTCTCTCTCTCTTTCTTTCTCTCTCTCTCTCTTCTTTCTCTCTCTCTCTTATCTTTCTTCTCTCTTCTCTCTTCTTTCTCTCTTCTTCTTTCTCTCTCTCTCTTTCTTTCTCTCTTCTCTCTCTCTCTTCTCTCTTCTTCTCTCTTCTCTTTCTCTCTTCTTTCTTCTCTCTCTTTTCTCTCTCTCTCTCTCTCTTTCTCTCTCTCTCTCTTTCTTTCTCTCTCTCTCTCTTTCTTTCTCTCTCTCTCTCTCTCTCTTTCTTTCTCTCACTCTCTCTATCTATCTGCACACGATTGATTTCCATTGAGACTACCTTGTCAGATCTAGTAATTTTGCGACGGCTATCTTGCGATTCATACATATCGTATGTCTATCGATATACATACATACATATGTAGAATGCAGACTTCTTTTTAAAAATTGAAATTAATCAGTGCACGATGCTGAAATACCCCAACCCCCTCCTTACTTTCTTCACTTGGCATTAAAGAGAATTAGTATTATGTACAATCAATTGCATAGAACATTCTACTTAATTCCACGTTTCAATGGAAGGGGACTTTCAGCTATCACCCATCCTATCGAATGATGAATGTTACATGGCTTTTGTTCTGACGCTTTCCAAGAAAAACGAACGCCTTTGAAGCTTGCATGAATCTGAAATTCTCTAATTGCGTTACGTTAGATAACCTTCCACCGTTGGCCACGATGTCCATATGATATATACATAAGTATGTATGTATGTTTCAAAGATTTTCCTTAATCCTCGAGAACGTTTTGGATAAAAAACCCCAAAACGTTTCGAAATTCAGTGGAGAGTTTCGGGCATTTGGCTTAGGACACAAAGGGAAGTTTATTTTGGTTTTGGCTTTGTGACTTTGTGGCATTCTCACGGATTAGTCAGTGAAGCGGCTTCGTAGAAAAAGAAAAAAGTTGTCTCATGGCGAACAGGTTTCCAGCACAACGCCCGCACCGATGCCAACATTCCGCAGATCAGTCATCGGTTTCTGTTGCTCTTTGGCGATTTTCTTGAACATGAGACCCGGCATTACCTCATCGTGGCCCATTACGCATTTTTTATGACAAAATGTTTAAATTAAAACAAAACCAAAAAAGCGTGGACTGCATAAAAACGAAGAAGAAGAAGAAGAAGATGATGAAAAAACGCCTATTCTCTATAGTCATGAATGTACGAAGGAAAGTCAGAAAAAACAAAAAAAAAAAAACAAAAAAACAAAAAAAAAAAAATTATTAAAATCACAAAAACACGCAAAAAGCTACAGACGAGGAAGGAAGAGCGGGGCGAGAATGAAAATATCTACGAAAATATGAATGACTCAACTCATATGATCGCAGCGAACACGATTACATGATCGAAAAAAAAAAGGCAAGAGACGACGAGATGACAGACGTAGGATGGATATCGGACGACCGTTCAGTGGCCCGACGATGGGGAGAGGCGGCGGTGTCATGTGCTCGTATGCATGGATAAACTGTTGCTTTTTTTTCTGCTTTGGATTCGGACGAACTCGACGACCGGTTGGATTGATGGTGGTGATGTGCTGATGGTTCAGATCGTTCACGGCTGACGGTTGACGAGTCGATGGTCGGCGGTTGGCGGCAGTAAGAATTTTTTGTTTGCCTCAATTCTGAATTTTGCCATTTTCGCCGGTCGCTTTCGGTTTTTTCTTCGTGGTGCCTTTTCCCGGTTTTATTATTACCTATTATTTTTTTCTTTTTTTAATCTTTCCCCATATTTCTGTAAAACATTTCTCATAATTTACGTTTTTTTTTTTTTTTTTTTTTTCTTTCTCCTTCGCTTGACGGCAACAAGTTGCTGCTCATTTTACACAAATATCTGATATTTTTTTCGTTTCCAATTTTTGTTTTTTTTTTTTCTCTCTTTTTCGGTTTCAATAATTTGTTTCGATTTTTATTCGTTCAATTCAATTGGGTTATAAATTATTTTTTTAAAGCGAAATGTTTGCTTTTTCAATGAATTTAGTAAATTTTACTTATTACTGCGCTGAGATGACGCGATCAGCGCTTTTTGATATCGCTTAATTGAATCACTTCGATTTAATGTGTTGATTGAATCGGGTTCGTGTGGGACTTTATTTTGAATTACCTCAGGGCATTTTTATATTTCATTTCAATGGGAATCGAAAGGAGAGTGGAGGCGGGGAGGAGAGAATTCTCGATTGCACTTTCTATTAAAAATCTAGTCCATTAAGTGCAAACTTTCCATGGGGATGGGGGTCTCAGTTTAAATGTTGACAAAACTTTCATCACCAGCTTTTCTTCACTCATGAGAGACAGAAGTTTGTCAATTTTTCTCGCATACAATTTAAAAATTTACACGAGGGATTCGTCTCTGTAGTCAGCGAACTGAAAAGCAAATTCATAGTCGGTCATAACGTTTATCGGATTGCATTCCTCAAGGGGTCCTTATTTTTTTAATTTATCTACCTATACATTTTTTTTTTTTTTTTTAAATCCTTTATTGATTTTTCCCCCAGCTTATTAGTAAATTATTTATTGGATCACTCCAGCGGTTTCAGTAGTCTAACAATCAGGCATGTGCTAGAATCCGAAAGCTGACGAAATCGGAATTATGTAAAATCGACCAAAATTTCATACAGAATATACAGATTTTGTTGGTTTTGGGTCGGAACTGCTATTGGTTCTTAATTGCACAGAGTCCGATTTTATCCGCTTGTGTATGAGGAGATATAAGTATGTATATGAAATTTCAGTTGACTTAAATTCCGGTTCAGTCAGTTTTCGGATTTTAGCACATGCCTGAATATATCCTTTTTAAGTCCTTAATTGACTTTTCTTTTAGGGTCGTAGTGTTCGACTTGGTTTAAGCGCTTCGAAAGTTTAAATTCTCAAATATATTACAATAGTCTTCATGCCAGTTTAAGTCAAAAAATACTTTGGCTATAAGGTAACTTACCCATATAAGGCCATGCTAACGGTTTTTGCCACAGAGGCGAAAATCGGTTAAACTTAGAGAGAGTTTGGATCTTAATCGACTTTTATCTTAACCTTTTCTTTAGGTCTCGATGTTAAATGTAAAGTTAAATAAAATAAAAAGTACAAAACAAGTTAAAAAAGTCAAAAAAGTTTGTAAAAGTATTCCATTTGAGCACATTTTAGAAATTATCCTTAATTGTTTGCCATATTAGGAACCCCATGTCTAAATAAGGCCCATCTGCTGATTGCTCTCAAAAACGTGCGAAAAAATAAAGATAAAATATAATAAACTAATTATCGATTTAATATTGTTAAATATTGTTTCAGATTTAAAAAATTAAAATAAATAACTCTGCACTAGTTTCTTAAGCCTGAAATCATATAGATTTATTTAACTAAGAATAATATTGTAAGTGATAGATAATCTACTTTATATGTACATGAAGACATTCTCTAACAATGTTTAACATAGCTCCATAGAGCTCATTGTCGAAACATATTTATAGTGAGCTCTTCATGTCTACACATTAGGTATTTAAACTCAAATAAAAAATAAATTTACTCTACGATCTAAATTAGAAAAATTAACTTTGCATTAGAATTAGTCGTGAATACATACTAAAAAGTCTGAACTTTAAATATGTAGACAGTTATGAGACTCTATTGAATTTCAGTGAAATATTGTTAAAAAAAAGTTAAAATTTATACTCTCACACTTTCTCATATCGTAATAAACTCACGTGAAATGCTATTTATGATAGGGGTGAATATTATTAAAACTCAACGTTGTATATTCAAATACAGGTGCAAGGCTTTATCGATAATAATTTTGTTAACTTGCTGTCCATTGCAGTGAAAGGCTTTCTTTCTCATTGTTTTTAACTGCTTGGTATATTAAGGTTCATTTAGGGCCTCCAAAAAAAATTTTTTTTGAAGAATCAGTTGCAAGGTGGCTATTGTGGGCCTTATTAAGACCACTCAATATAATTTTTTCCACCACGTTTTATTCGGAATACAACAAAGCCAGGGTTTTTCTCCCAACCTTTTTATTTTGAATAAAGTCCGACTTTTGGTATGGGCATCAAGGCTTTACAAAATTATCATCAACTTTTAGAAAAACGTTGTTTTTGTTCTCACGCAAAAATATATCAAGGACGTTGTTTTTACTTCTTCCGACTTTGTTGGACGATAACTATTCACTCAGCTACGCAATCGAAGCAATTTTTTTTTTGCTTTGTGAAGTAAATATAAGCCCTTTAGGACATGCCAAAAATTATAATGCTGGGAGTGCTAGAAATATGTTTTTTGAAAATCAGGTCTTATAAAGGCGTTGGCCTTATTTGGCTGAACCACCTTATTTGAAATTGTAAAAAATTTTCATATAAAATTAATAAACGTGGTTTAAACTCTCCTGAAGACTATCATTTGAAAGTTTAAACCTTCAAATAGCTTAAACTAGGTTGGAGGAGACTATGAGCCTTAATATACTAATGGAATAGGCCCCGGAATAAGAAACACGCTACAAATACAACGTAGCATGGTACCACAAATACGAGGCAGCGTTGGATGGACACAATGGAATGGGACCTCGTAGCTGTAGGACTTACCTCGGCGATGACGCAACTGACAGAACGAAATGGAGGAACTGGACCCCTGGATAGGTAGGGACGTTTAGAAACGCAAAAAGGCGTAGAAGAAGAGTTCAGTTTCCCCCAACTGGCTTAATGTTGTTTGAAAATTTCGTTCCATTCGATCGAAAATTTTACCCTCAACCTGGTGGTTCTATACTCAAAATTCACCATCATCTATCATCTAGGATCTTTGAAGCACTCTTCATAAAGAACATTTTCAATTTAAGCTAAACAAAATAATAACAATAACAAAAAACGGCATCAAATTTTCAGTGCAATTTCCTTGGCTTTATGAAAACATAAAACGAAATTTTTGTCAGCAATGAAGGAAATTGAAAATAGAAGGAAAGAAAAACAAGTGAGGGTTTTATAGTCAGGCGAGCCTCACAATACAATATCTACCGTACACAAACATGTACATATGTTTGAAAATTATTTAAAACCGGCCCTAATACCACTAGCATCACGACAAGGAATTCTGGAGATTTTTATGGGGCCTCAAATTCCTTCAAATTTCGCACGAAAGTCGCTCGATTGCCGCGCCCAAACTTAAACAAACTTATTGAAATCTTACCTAGGTAGGTAGGTTGAAGTGGCTGCCACTTAGGCCGTTAATCGGCCCATTGTGATACCAAGGAGGTTTTCTTGTGTTTGTGTGAGTGTATGTTTTTTTATGTAGTGTGCCCCTAACATGCGATTTTTGAAAAACCAGTGCTAGGCTTGGAACATTACACTCCGTTTCGCCTGTGCCGGGAATCGAACCTCGGACCCTGGGATCAAGAGCATAGCACGCATCCCCTACGCTATCCCAGAGCCACAAATCTTACCTAATATAAGCTCAAATTTCAAAATTGATTGAAATATCTCCAAATACTCCGATTTGTGTGTAGTTTTTGGGATTTCTGCGACAGACCCTTATACTAGAATATACCCTTAAAAATCGTCCGACCTCGTTTATTCATTATTCTCGAACTTGTCTTACTCATGTCCACGCAAATACGCATACCAAATTTCGTTAAGGTAGCTAAACTCTTTCTATAGGAAAACTGCAAAGCAGAAAATTGTGTTGGCGCGGAACAAGTCCTCCCGCCTTTCAGAGCGTACAGCCAGCCAAGTGAAATGCTCAGCAGGACAGCGTCATCGAGACGGAGCGAAATGATCATTCGTACCGGCTCCGACTCGATGAACATGTCATGCTGCGCGTCCTGTGGACTTTCCCGCTGCCATGCGAATGAACTCGTCCGAGGTGAAGCGTAATGGCATTCATGTAGAAATATCAGCGCGCGCATCCTCCACGAAGGCAGGTGGTGCGGTGCGGCTCCCATTTTAACGAGGACATCCTCGCGGATGGGGTGTATACGGACAGACACACAGGCAGGCAAACGGACATGGCTAAATTGAATCTCCTGGTGATGCTGAGCATTTCTATACATACATTTTGTATGTTTGTGGTTACACACAAACGCAATTTGCCCTCGACACAGAGTGTGTCGGATGTAAAAAAAAAAAAAAAAACAACACGAACAAAAACGAACAAAGTCGAACAAATATTCCATGAAAGGCGTAAAAAAATCAATCAAAATTTTATTGAAACTGAAATGGCAATTCTACGGCTATTCGACCACCGCGAAGACTGCGAGCTTTTTCACTTCTCCTGCTCGACTTTCAGCATTTTCAATTTGAAATAAAAGAGGAAAACGGAAAATGGAAAATGGAAAAAGGTACAAGTACAAGTAAAAATGCATAAACGAAATTAAATGTAAAAATGCCAGCAATCTTCAAAAGCTCCAACGACGAACGCTAACTTACCTGGTGAATGGTGACTGGTACTGCGCTCCGCTGCGCTGCGCTGCGATGGGTGGATATTTCAAAATATCTGTACACACACACAGAGGGACACAAAAAAGGTGTATACTACTCCCAAATGGATGGATATCCCAACCATTCCCATCCCGTCCAATCGCAAATCAGGCAGAAAGTGCAAAACCATGTTAAGCAAGTTGACAATGAGAATATAAAGGGAAATTAAGACCACCATCCAACGCCGCCATCAGCCATCAACTACCAGCCTTTGAACGGATGAAGCCTTCGTTGTCGTCGTCGTCGTCGTCGTATCCCCGTATTTAGGCAAAGAAAAAAGGGGGAGAAAAAAGTGAATAAAAATTCTCTGCTCGACAGTTGGATAGGATGATAGTTGGTTGCTTTTAAAATTAGAAAATGACGTTCGCATTGACGTTTCGTTGATACTTTTGTATTTGAATTCCCATTGTCCTTTGGTTGGACCGGTGCGCCTCCCTCCCTCCTATCTCGGTGCAGTGCGAAGAAGGAGTAGACGGCGACGGGCGATTTAGTTAAGGATTTTAGCAATAAAACAGTGCGCCCCGAATAGAAGAACCAAGTAATAAGGGCGAGGAGAGGCGTGCGTTCTATCGCCCCATAATTCCTGCGACACTGAGGAATCAATTGGCGGTAATGGCGCAAGTTTAGATGCTTTTAAGCGGGGAATGCTTTTATCGGGGGAATACTGTACTCGAATGTACAAAACAGCTCGAAGCGGGGATCATGTGGGCCCAGGTGGGAATTGGTCTCAATTCGAAATGACAGGGTGTGGGTATGGGTGTGGATTGAAAGCGTAAGCGTAGACGTTATAGCGTGTTCTTTTTTTTTTTACGTCTCTTTATGGCTCGGTAACATGCCTAATTAGGCGAAATTCCTCCTCCGCCGTCGTGTGAATGTTTTATAAAGGAGAGGCGGGCGGCTGGAAGCGGTAACGGGAAGCAAGCTATCCGCTCGAATGACTATTGAATTCTTTTTTCGTATTGCCTTGAGAGTTTTTCTTTGGCTTTGCTTGCCGCCTGCGCTTCCACCGCCACCCACCGCCGCCAGCGCCAGCGTCGCCCTCTTCCCATTCCTTTTCAAGCGAAAAATCAAATTAACCTGGGAGTTGGCTTAATTCGCAATCCAATTACATTTTTTTCCTCCTCCTGATTTTTCTTTTCTCTTTTTCGTTCTGTTGCCATTTACATTCGCGCGCTTCCTTCCTTTTTACTCCGTCCTTGCTTCCTTATTATAATTTTTCTTTTCCATTTTACATTTTTTTTTTTTTTTTTTTGCTTTCTTCTTTTTAATTTTAAGTTGTTTAATCGATTTTGTAATTTACTGAAATTGCATTCGAAATTGCAAGGGAAATTTCTATAAATGGGAAAAAGTTTTTTAATAAGTATGCGAAAAAAAAAGAAGGCGTGTGCGCTGTGGCGGCAACGGCGGCGACGGCATTGCGATGAGATCAATGCCAATAAAGCAGAGTAATATAGGTGCCTAATTTTTTCAATTTCCCAAAAACGGTAAAAACAAATTATTAGATATTTGTAAAAAAAAAAAAATAGAGAAATAGAAATAAATGAAATTAGGAAAAGAAACAGCAAACTTTGAGGCGTAATATTAATTCATGTGATGAGGGCGCAACTTTCGCCTTTTATTTTGCAAAAAATGTGGGCAGGAATGAATGATCGAATCATTTCATTTGAGTCTTGCAAAAAAAAAAAAAAAAAGATTTTATCCTCTGACGAAAAAGCAAAACAGAAAAAAAATCCTCAAATTCCGATCGGAATTTTTCCGTCCCGTAGGAGGTGTCCGCTTAAGGGACAGTTCACTGTACTCATACATAAGTTGTTTATACATCTTGAAAAGAAAGTTATCCTCGAAAATCTGACCTAAGTAAAGAATTGAAATACATACTGCAGAGTGATAGCTTCTGATTGAAAAAATCCAGTCAAACTTCCAGAACTCGAACTGAAACGAGCGGCAATACCGTTTTGGGGAGATTCCAAATTTGGGTATTTCCAGACGGACGTGACTGTTACTTTAGGAAATTTAAGTCCCGAATTGAAGAATGTGGAAAATGGTAATTTTGTATCTAACTAAATATTATCGCGCAGCTCTTCCGGACATTTATAATTTTAAAAATTTTATGCAGAATCAGAAACGCAATTAGATATGCTCGGACGTGACAAAAAAGTTAACTTTTTTCTAGAAATACCCAAATGTTATTTTCTACATCGAGAAGTCCCCACAAATTCTTTTGATCATAGTTGATTCGATTGATGGAAGATTGACTTTAATTCTTTGGCCTTTAATCTTTCGTTCTCCGATACATATTTGGAAATTTTCTGTTTGTTGCCCGTTCCACCACTTTCCATCCTTCCATCTTCCAATTGAAATGAAAGTGCTATAATGACTTAAAAAGTACACACGAGGACTGCTAAAACGAATCCCCCAGGATGCTATTATTTCGTCTACACACGAGAGGCTGGAATGCTGATTAACCGAATAACTAGCCTAAAAAGTTCCTTCCAAGTACTCGAAAGACACGAGAATATCATGAAGAACTTCTATGGACTAGGCAAGGAAGAACACGTCTTGACGCATACATGTCTCTGAATTACCATAGAATTCTCAAATGAGGCCTAGAGATCGTGGCCTCGAAATTGAAGCATTGTTCTTTTAAAGTATTTCTCTCTTGTCTTTAAGGAGTGGGATGCTAGTGTTCGACTCTTTTTCGCGAAATTATCGCAAAACTAAATTTCACAGGAGAGCGTTATTTTTTTGCGCCTATGTTCCTCGATAGCTCGTCTCCATAACTTCAGTGCTTGGGACTATAATATTTTGCCAAGCGATGAGTTGAAGACTCCAAGAGAAATTTTCATCAAAAATTCAATTTCGTAGAAAATTTAGCATACGATAATTTATCGCGAAAAGGGGTCGGGTCCGACTTGATCAACTGAGGTCTAGAGATCGTGAGACATTTGTTTCGTTGGATTATTGGGAATTTTCTGCATGGTATGTCTTTTACTTTTATCCCTGTTCGTATCGGCCGAAACGGAATTCGATACACAGCTGCAATCTAGCAGACTTAAGACTTAATCGCCGATTGTCGTCTTATCAACATCCGTAAATCGATAAAGTTCTCGACTTTAAACCCCTTATCGTCCAACGTTTCTAAAATTAAATTTACGATAATGAAGAACGTTTACTTTATTCAATTAATAACACAATGTATTCGCGGAGAAAACATTTCGAACCAATTTCGGAATCTAATCTCTGATCTGACATTTTATTTGGTGTTGGTGTTTTCGGTGTTGTTGCTGTTTTTTATGTGGGTTCCTCGATGCAGATATGACGGGTCGTCATAAACTTGAGTGGTTTTTTAAATAAGTGTTTTTTTTCTTTTTTATAATTTTTGCAACTGAGAAGACGATTGCGTCATTGAAAATTTCATTTGCTTTAGAGCGGCCACAATCATGCACCGCAGGGAAATTTTTGATGGGATTTTCCCATGCACACCAAGTGGTAAAATCATCGATATGCAAGTTCATGCGAAAAAAAAATCCTCTCAAAGATTGCCACAGAAAAAGAACTTGGAATGGTATTTTACAATGAACCTAATAAAAATGCCTACGCTTTAACGGGGGAATTTTTTCAACTCGATTACCAATGAAGTCAGAAGGAAATTCTGGAAAACTAGTTTCTCTTTTGATAAGAAATTGAAGAATACTTTTTTTCTTTCTTTTAAGCATACGAACATAATTGGGGTATTCCCTTAAAAAGTGAAAAGATTGAAAAATCGTAAAAGTGTAAAATTTTTCATACAAAATTTCGTTCATTAAATACTAAGTCTTCTTGATTTACGATTTTTCGAAGTTTTCGACGCAAATAGACGTTAAAGGGAAGACCCCTAATGATTTTCTTTTCTTATGAAATTTCAATACTGGCCGTTGTCTATTCCCTTTTTGAGGATATCACGATGAAAACTTCAATGAATTTCACTTCATTCGGAAAGCTTCAGATATGTCAGTCAGGATGGCCGAGTGGTCTAAGGCGCTGCGTTCAGGTCGCAGTCTACTCTGTAGGCGTGGGTTCGAATCCCACTTCTGACATATTTTTTCGCTTTTTAAATGTATACCTATTGTTTTTTCATTCACAGTCTTGGCTCATTTTTAGTTAACCACATCGTTTAAAAAAAAAAAAACATCGATATACTGTAGATCGCATAAACTACAGTTATTCTAATTTTATAAAACTTTCGAGGGAAGTCGTTCAAAAATACTTAGGAGAACGTAAGAAACTGAAACGTACCTTATGTTTTTTTCCAAAAAATTTAGCTCTTGAACAAGAAAAAAAATATTTGGACCAAATAAAGAAAATTAAATTAAGAAAATTTTTTCTCGATAGTGTGAACAGTCTCGGTAACGTAAACATTATCGTTAACGTGAACAGTCTCCGTAACATTAGCAGTATCGTTAACGTGAACAGTCTCCGTAACATGAGCAGTCTCGGTAACGTGAACATTCTCAACAGCGTAAACAGTCTCGGTAACGTGAACAGTCTCGGTAACGTGAACAGTCTCGGTATCGTAAACAGTATCGTTAACGTGAACAGTCTCCGTAACATTAGCAGTCTCGGTAACGTGAACATTCTCAATAGCGTTAACAGTCTCGGTAACGTAAAAAGTGTCGGTAACGTGAACAGTCTCGGTAACGTGAACAGTCTCGGTATCGTAAACAGTTCGTTAACGTGAACAGTCTCCGTAACATTAGCAGTCTCGGTAACGTGAACATTCTCAATAGCGTTAACAGTCTCGGTAACGTAAAAAGTGTCGGTAACGTGAACAGTCTCGGTAATATGAACAGTCTCGGTAACGTGAACAGTCTGTGTAACATTAGCAGTCTCGGTAAAGTGAACAGTCTCGGTAACGTAAAAAGTCTCGGTAACATGAACAGTCTCGGTAACGTGAACAGTCTCGGTAACGTGAACAGACCTCGCAAATATTGGTTCATTCTATCCAGAATGCATTTTTTGAGTCTTTTATTTTAATATTTGAACACAAATTGTAAATTTCTATCCAGAAAGATCTACTTAATTTAAATAAAAAATAAAAAACATTTTAAAAAACTCTAGAGTCGACATGAGCACTCCCGGCTTAAATGTACCGAAACTTCTAGCATGGAATGTCCCCAAAGTACCTAACATACTTGTAAATCATTGCAACAGAAGCGTTCCTCGCCCATAAGTATCCTTTAATTTTTTATTCAATTTTATCCCACTAATATCCAGGGAATTTAGTATGTACATAATATACATATGTATGTATGTATCTACATACACATATGTACATATGTATCTAATACTGTGCGCTTCACATTTCGATAAACAAATGAAGAAAACCGATGGGGAGATATCGAAGGCCAATCAGTGTTTCCCTCTTCAAACAAATATCCCTCCTGATTTTTTTCTGCAGGGAGCCGATCGTACATACATACACACAAACATAGATACATGGATGCATGCACATTCGCTTGGGGGATCTCGTCCTTAGGTTGTTTCTCAGAATAAACACTTTTCAAGGCCTCCACGTTCATCATAAATGCGAAATAAATAAATTACAAATTTTCAAGATTAATCTAATAAAAACTTTTGTCAAGGAAAAATTACGTCAAAAGCGACAAGAGCAAACACAAACACACACTCATATGTACTTACATACAAACATATGTATGTATGTCGTGCATTGAAAGGGAGCTCACGCGTACAACATTAATAAAAGAAAAAAAAACATTAAAAAAAAAAGGGGAATAATAATAAAAATAAGGGAAGAAAAGGAAAATACCGAGGAATAAAATGCTGGACTACGATTTTAAGGAATCGTGTTGGGCTTTTTTTTTTTGTGTTCCCCGATATTGTTTTCCCTCAGTTCTTCTCGTTTCGTTTCTTTTTAAATTTGTTCTTTTTTTTTTTTTTGCTTTGGCAAAACATTGAGAGCGGCATTGCCGATGTTGTTTTTCTTGTTGTTGCTGCGTGGCCATGTCTGGCGAATTTTTGTGTCGAGCTTTGCACGTTTTCCTTAAACAAAAAAACAACAAAAAAGTCCACGTACATATCTACATACACACATTGGTGTCTATGCGCATAAGCATGTGGATATTTACATGCGAACGACATACATACATACGCGCACAATTTACAGCAACAGTATGACGATGGCACGAAGACACGACACACGAACGAAACGACGAGCCAGCGAACGGACAACGGATGGTAGACCGAGCGAGCGCGCGAGCGAACGTGGACGATAAAGCGCAGCAACGCAAGACAAGGCAACCGAAAGTTAGCGCAAAACGAGCGAGCGATAACCGCAATGCGGCAAAATCATCGGTACGAATCGGTATGGAAAAGTAAACGAATACAACAAACACGAGCGCAAAGAGGACGTACCGATAATAACGTGGCAAAGAAAACGTTTCATTTGTTTTTTCACGTCGTTGCTCTTCTGCTTGTGC